>OY723385.1:29928453-30038453 GCA_963210295.1 Ophion ellenae
TCCCTTATCGCTCAGCGTCGCATATCATTACGCCCCCACTCTCGGCTATCTCGCGATCGACCCTCTCTCTGCGTCGCCTTCCCCCTGCCCGTCACGTGACGTCTGCACTCATGTCAGTCGCCCGCGCTGGAGCCCCCTGCCCCGCTCCGCCTAAGATCTCAGCGTTAGAATCGGCCTAGTACATCTACTGTTGGAGTCAGGTAGGCCGTTAACATTCGCTGCGGTGGTGTGCGCTCGAACAGTCATTATTATGCATAATTAACATACAATTCAAGTCAATGTGTATCACCTAATTTTTGTACAAATTTCAAAAATATGTTTTAAGGGGTCCTCACAAGTTAGAAATTTCATAAATACGAATTTTTATTGCACTACTTTATAGCCTAGGGGTCGAACCTCAATTTGCAACAAAGGTTTGTAAAAATTCCAAATATTGACACAATTTTTGTAAAGGCTCATGGTAAACAGTCCCGCTGCGATTTATCATTTTTATTGCGTCTTTCTTGAAACGGTTTTACGAAACGGTAGAAGTCGTATCTCAAAATCTATTCGTTCGATTTACTTCACCTTCGGACAGAGCATAGTTTATAACATTTTCCATCGTATGACCGGATTAATTTTTGATATTTTTATCCATTTCTGCCTAACAGATTACTAAATTTGTTCTTTATTAGTATTGAGAATCTAACTTTTTTTTCTACCGCTTGTCATTTTCGGAAGGTTCCACATTTTTGAAAGTATCCGATCGAACGAAAGATTTATTAACATACTAAACGTCCTTTTTTTAATTTTTCATTCCGGATCACCGTCCTTGCCACAATCACCTACACTTTGTTTAAATAATAATAACTTCATTGTTCATCAAATTTTCCAATAAAAAATACCTCAAACTTGACAAGACTGCATGCATTAAGGTATTCCTTTCGCGGAGAGCTGTATTTTGTGGGGCCATGAGCAGGGCCCTTCTGAATCATTGGTAAATTACAGTGGCGCTTAATAAAAATAAGTCACAATCAATTAATATACTCAACGATAAAGTCGAATAAAACATTTCCCGCAAATTTAGTAGATTTAGACATTTTTAGATATTCTCTAAAAAGTCGTAGAGTCGTGAATTCTTTTGCTCGTCACAGTTTTCTATCAGTCATATCTTCTTTAAACATTCGGTGGCTCCCTGTTTTTATTGTGGTTACGGAATGTTTAGAATTTTTACACCTATTAAGCAGTTTATATCAGGCATCTAGAATTATTTAGTGTATACATTATTAGAAAGAAATGTGACCAGCGTGTCATCTTCATAAAGTGCGGTATAAATGAGACGATTTTTGGAGTCGTAATTTTTCGTTTATAGTTTGGTAACTTGGCTTGAAATTTTACCAGTATACTGGGATGTATTTTTACTTGATTATAGACGACAATCAGTTAATTGTTAAATATTCGGATTCGTGGAAAAAATACCTTAATTGTGTGAAAAATACCGAAGTCATCATCCCAATATTCTTGTCAGTAAAAAGTTTGAAAATCGACCTTTTTTTAGACCCTAAGCTTATATTAGAATACTAAACCCCCAAACAATTCTGCATCGAATTTATATACGACGAGAAATCAGCATCGAGTACGTATAGGGAGTTTGTTGAGGACATGGACGTGTATAGTGATGAGGGTTGGAAAAAAACCCATCCGTTAATTACGCTTTGTTTATTTAAAAATCAATTGCATCAAAAGTGCAACAGCACTCTATTCACATTACGATTTTAAACAATATTCTTTGGATGGAGATCTGAGACAGTATAGATGACGTTCTTCTTTCCCAGTCGAAAATTTCGATGTCCAGTGAAACATCATTCAGCGTTTGGGTGTGCGAATATTTCGTTCAGGTCGCCTGCAATCATGAAAAATTTCGATAAGGATAAACATTATAAGGTATAGCAGTTTATGAAAATTTAGAATTATTGTTAAATCGTGTGTCATATATTATGTTTTTAATATTACACAGGTATGGCATATTATAAATTAGATACAGCATATTTCATATTACATTATAATTTGTATCACTTGACCCCCTTTGATAAAACGTTGCTTGGTCCTCCATGCGCTGGATTGATTACACGAGAAACAACATAAGTATCGGAATATTTGTCTTTACCATTCTACGGACGGAAGAGTGGAGGCCGGGAACTTCAGAAAGTCCCAAAGAAAAAGAACAAATCTTCATACTTTTGCATGCTTATATTGAAATAGTTGATAAAATAGAAACTGAACATTTTCACTTACGGGGACGGCCGGTTCAGCGTATTAGAATTGAACAGCTGCGACTTGGACCTCTCCCAGCGAAGCTTCACGACGAAGACGCTGAATAACGCAACAAAACTGTAATATTTCCGGTTTAAATAAATACGTTCGTGCTTGTTATGGGAAATCGTATAACCGAGCGATAATACTTTATTAATCGATATATATATATATATATATATATATAAATATACAAGATAGGACCACTATTATTTCGGAGCGTCCAGTCACTCGGGAGGCTTGACGAAGACAGACATCCGTCTCATCTGGCTAGGCACGCTTAGCTTAATCGGTGGCGCTGACTACGTTTAGCATTCAATGGCGGTTATCACCGCAATTCGGATACTACATTCCTTCCCTCTAAGACTTCTTCTTCGCGTAGAGCGATACAATTTTGTTACATTATCGGTTCGTTTGATTTATCACACGACTCAGCCTCAGGACACTACGTTGGCTACAAGTCTTTAAAGTTGCGGGGTTTCGAAATCCTTGTAGAACGTCGTAGCTGCGGTACGTCGCCTATGTGCGGCGCTGCTTTTACACACTCTGTGTCTTTTTTTATTTTACACGGCACTGACGTTGCCCCTAACTCGGTATTAGATACCTCGGGTATGATCGTTTGTTCTTTCCGTATACCCTTCGTGATCGCACATTCATCCATACTCAATTTACATGATTTAATTTGATCGGTATGCCGCTTCCACGTCTTCCCGTTATCCGTATGTAACTGATACGTTACCGGTGACAGCCGGTCTATGATACGCGATTTACGCCACCCGTTGCCATTAATCTCTTTGGCCATTACTATTTCGTTTTTAGAAAACTCCACATTCCTTTTACCGCGATAGAATTTCCGCTGATTCTCTTGTTTACATTCCACCGAACTACGTAAGTTCGGCCTTACCAAATCTAGTTTTGTTCTGAAACACCTGCCTATTTGCAACTCCGCTGGGCTACAGTTGGTTGTACAATGCGGTGTTACTCGGTAGTAAAATAGGAATTTACATACCGCGTCGTGTCTTGAATACCCCGCTTTCAACAAAACTCTCATTTTATTCTTAAACGTTTTTACGGCATTTTCAGCCGCCCCATTCGAAGCTGGGTGGTACGGGGCTGTACGTATGTGCCTTATATTGTATTCTTTTACAAATTCTTCGAACGCTCCTGAACAGAAACTGGGGCCATTATCCGTCACTAAAGTTTTGGGAATACCCCATGTGCACAAATACTCTTTGAAAGCTCTGATAGTCGTGTTGGTCGTGATATCTATCATTTCCTTAACATCAATCCATTTTGAAAAGGCATCTACTAAAATCAAAAACATCTTCCCATCTACTGGTCCCAAGAAATCTGCATGTAACCTATCATTGGGGCCCGCCGGCCACTTCCAAGATTGTAGGATTGCTTTCGGTGGATTATCCGCCGTTTTCAGGCAGAGTTCGCAGGATTTGGAAATATCCTCTATGTTTTTATCCAAATTCGGCCACCATACGTACGACCTCGCTAAGGACTTCATTTTTACAACCCCCATGTGTATACTATGTAATTCATCTAGCACGTAATTGCGCAAACGCTCCGGAACAATGACCCGGTAACCCCACAATACGCAACCGTCCTCCACCGTTAATTCTCGCTCCCTTATCTTAAAAGATTTAAATTTATCCTCAATTACGTCTGGCCACCCGCAAAGTACAAATTTTCTGACTTCGCTCAAGATTGGATCCCGTGCTGTTTCTTTCTCAATACTTTGCGCGTCGAGCGATCTTATATTGTCCGAGACGTAATTCAGGTACGAATAATCGTTTTGCTCCTTTTCACTCTCTTGCGACTCTTTAATGGACAACGGAAGTCTCGATAAGCTATCCGCTCGGGCATTGTCAATCCCTTTAATATACTTAATCTCAAAGTCATACGCCGATAACAAAACCGCCCATCTTTGGACACGGTTTGCTGACATTTGCGGTATACCACGTTTCGAGCCAAAAATATAAACGAGTGGCTTGTGATCTGTCTCCAGCGTAAAGGTACGACCATAAACGTACTGGTGAAACTTCTTCACTCCAAAAATGAGGCCCAAAGCCTCTTTATCTAATTGAGAATAATTTACCTCCGATTTTGTGAGTGTTCTTGAAGCGAAAGCAATGGGTTTCTCTGACCCATCTGGATATACATGTGATAACACGGCTCCGAGACCAACTGGCGACGCATCACAAGCCAATTTAACCGGTAATTTGGGATCATAATGCACCAACACATTTGAGTTTGTCAATGCCCTTTTTGCATCTCGAAACGCTTCTTCGCAATCACTAGTCCACTTCCACGTGACGTTTTTCTGTAATAGTTTGCAAAGTGGGTTAACAATTCTCGAGTAATTCATAATAAACTTGGCATAATAGCTCATCATTCCCAAAAAAGCTCGCACTTGAGCGAAGTCTGCGGGCCTTGGCGCGTCAATAATGGCTTTAATTTTTTCTTTTGAGATGTGAGTTCCCTGGCTGTCCAAGACATAGCCTAAAAAGTTGACGCTCTCCTTCCCAAACTCACATTTTTCTTTTTTAACCGTTAAGCCACAGTCTTGTAATCGTCTTAAAACCTCTCGGAGTCTCTCATTATGGACACTCCACGTCGGACCTGTGATCAGTATATCGTCAAAGAAGCATACTACTCCATCCATCCCTTTCAGGACTTTCTCCATTTCCCGTTGAAAGAGCCCTGGGGCAGACGCTACGCTATAACATAACCGTCGATACGCAAATAATCCCTTGTGGGTAGAAATAGTGACCAGGCCTCTCGATTGTTCCTCTAACTCCACTTGTTGGTACGCCTGTGAGAGATCTAATTTAGAAAAATCCTTACCCCCATTCATATTAGCCAAAAGATCTTGTACCCGAGGAATAGGGTAACGATCGACTTTAATATGAGGGTTTATCGTAATTTTATAATCCCCACACAATCGCATTTGACCATTACTTTTGAGTACGGGAACAATCGGTGTCGCCCACTCACTATTTTCGACCGGTTCCAATATCGCTTCCTCTACTAGACGTTTTAATTCTTGTTCTACTTTCTCTCGCATCGCATACGGTAAAGCTCGCGGCTTACAAAAAATTGGAGTCGCCGTTTCTTTAAGGTGAAGCTGAAATTTTCCCTTCGTGTATCTCCCCAATTTAGCGGAGAATACCGACGCAAATTCACTCACGATGCCGTCAATATCTCTTCGGTTTGCGTTCTCAATCCAATGAATATTCCCGGTCTTTTTTTTTTTCAATGTACTCTGACACCGGCAAGGATAATTTTCGTATCCAAGTTCGCCCTAAAAGCGGCGGTCCATTGCCCGGTAATACAAATAACTCCAGCTTCATTATCATACTTCTATATTGCACTACGACTTTGAGTACTCCCAACGGTACTATCACATGACCGGGGTGCGATTTAAAACGACGATCGGTCTTCTCTAACGGTAACTTCCTTAATTCCTTACTTTTGTTAAAATTTTCTATTGATATTACCGCCACATCTGATCCTGTATCTAAATGGAAATTCGTTATTTTCCCTTCGACCACAATATCGACCGTGCACGGTCCCGTATTACTTTCTTGATCCGCTATAAAGTTTATTACATTATTTATCTCTCCTAAATGAAACAGAGTGTCGAAATTCGTATCGTCGTTCCCGCAGTCTCCAATATAATTCTGTCTGTTATTTGTGTACTTGTTTTTGCTCCATTTATTCGAGCTGGGAACTTTACTTCTATTCGCTTTACACACCCGTGAGAGATGACCTTGCTTCTGACAAATATTACATTTATACGTCTTGTATTTACAAACCGAGGATTTATGATTACTACCACCGCAGCAAAAACAACGAACGTTCCCGGCGTTGATTTCCTCTTTCCTCGCTGGCCGTGAATTATTCGATCCCACGAAGTTGATTGATTCCGCGTTTATTTTCTTCGACGCTGAACCCATTTCAGCCACATCCCTCGATGCGGTCTCCAACGAATAGGCCAACTGCACAGCTCGTGCATACGTCAGGTCATGCTCTCCGAGTAAACGCTTTTTTATGGAGTCGTTACGGATTCCCCAGACGAATTGGTCTCTGATGTGATTGTCCAAGCTCGCTCCAAATTCACAATATGTCGAAAGCCTCTTCAGATTTGTCAAATAAGTCTTAATATCTTCGCCCTCTTGCTGCTTGCACTCCTTGAACTTGTAACGTTCCGTAATAATACTCGGTTTAGGTTTTAAATACTCTCTCATCACCACCGTTAAGTCAGTGAATGATAAAGTTGCCGGTAACACGGGAGTACAGAGGTTGCGTAATAATGAATATCCCTCGCTGCCCAGTAGAGTCAGGAACAGCGATACTTTTTTATTTTCCGGGATATCATTAGCAATATAATATTGTTCTAACCTCTCAATCCATAACGCCCAGTCTTCGTGCAGGTTGAATTCTTTCATCTCGCCGATCCTTGCTGTTACGACTGTGCGAATCTGTTCCCGTGTACCCGATGTTGACTCCGGTGCTTGAGATTGCTGTAGATTCATCCTTTGAGCCGCAAGTTGCTGCTGATCCTTTGCCAGTTGTGAACGGTTTTGGAGGACTTGTCTTTTCGTTTCCTCAAATTCTTGCCGTTCCTTGTCCAATTGCCTCTTTTCCTTTTCTAAAGCCGCCCTTTGCAGCTTCAAGTCCTCACTCATTTTGCTGACGCACTCGCAAAATACTTTAACGTTTTCGTGTCCTTTTCCCGCACGCGAAACTTTTTTTTTTTTTCTTTTTACCTCGTCGCTACTGTAATATTTCCGGTTTAAATAAATACGTCCGTGCTTGTTATGGGAAATCGTATAACCGAGCGATAATACTTTATTAATCGATATATATATATATATATATATATATATATATATATATATATATATATATATATATATATATATATATAAATATACAAGATAGGACCACTATTATTTCGGAGCGTCCAGTCACTCGGGAGGCTTGACGAAGACAGACATCCGTCTCATCTGGCTAGGCACGCTTAGCTTAATCGGTGGCGCTGACTACGTTTAGCATTTAATGGCGGTTATCACCGCAATTCGGATACTACAAAAACGTTTATTTGTTTTTATTCTAATCGACTAAATCAACGAATGGAATTTCTTTAAGGCATAGGGTTTAGTCGTCGGGGGTGAAGTACGAGGGGAGCGCCCTATGCTTATGCACGGAGCCGATTGACTGTTACCATCTGTTAGCTTTCAAATAATTGTCATATTCAACGTGCCTTTTTGAACATCTATTTCCAAAAATATGCATTTTTGAACATTCGGTGATTACATTAAGTGTTTTTATTACTTTGTATAATTATTTTCTATAACTTTTTCTCACTCAATTAACGTGAAAAGAATTGGCAAAGTTGTAAATCGTGGTATATCATAATACCCAGGTTGGCAGAAGTCTCGCGAAGTTAGAGACATATGCGCCCCGTCCGTAACCTCAATATCGGCCCAAGGAGCTCTCAAAAATGAATATCGGTCCGAGTAAAAAAAAAATCCGCCGGAAAGAAAAAGTGTGTACTAAAGCTGTCTATAATCTCGAAGAAATCAAAAACTTTAATAATTTTGCGATATTATAAAAAAAATTGATGTATGAAAAAACCCGCGTTATTTTGTCTTTGCCTAGAAATGTATAATTTCTGAACATAGTTATCAAATTAATATTAAATAATTATTGCTAATTAAGAGAATAAGTACCCATAATGTTCGTTGTTCCCGGGTCGAGGTTCCGGGGCATAGTTTCTGAATACCGATAAGATAGGTAGCATTTGTGCCGTCTACGACGTTGCCATGATTGCATAGTCTAATATTTTGTGTGCTTGATTTTCGCTCAAGTTCCCTATCAAAAACATTAATAATTTTATAACAGTACTGTGAATGCTCATTTTCACGGTACCAAGGGTTAGTCCGGTAATTAGTCGAACCGTTCCTATTTTTTCTGCTCCGCGGTAACACTCACTTCGCAGATATTAATAATGTACTAAAAAATGATCGGGAGTTTTCCGAAAGCGTAATGCAATTAGCCCACGAAATACGTTGTAGGCTACGTTGCTGATTTTTTTCTTCTAAAAAACGGTACTTTGGATCGTATTCAAACTACACAGGATGATCAGCAAAGAGGTCATAAACGTCCAGAAAAGTTTCAGCTCGGTGGTAACATGTTGACTTAACCCCACAAGAAACTTAAATGCACGCTTACCGGGTGTGGCGGACGGGGCTGTGGTCTGTAGATCGGATATCCGTTCACAGCACGACGAAGACGCTGAAGAATGTACAAAGAAATCGTTAGCTTTTTGGTCAACTTCTAATTAACCTAGTCGATGAATATCAATTTTCGATGTACTCTTACCGGATGAGGTGGGCGGGGCTGGATCGGAACGGGTTTCGGTTTAGACGGTCTTTGCGGTTTAGCCGGAACAGCCGCCACAGCCATCACCATAAGTACGAAGAAAGCGAAGAGAGCAAAAAACTTCATGATGGCTAAAAATGCAACGGTGCACCAACAAAAATCAAATGAATATATTCGAAAGAAATGTTTTCGAAAATAAACGCTTATTTTTAATTTCTTATATTTTTAAAGGGAAAACAGATGGTACTCTTCGAATATAATATTTAATGTCAAAACTTTTTCCATAAAATATGATATCTTTCTCATTGAACTCTTGTACTATGATAAAATATTATTCGGAAGATTTTTTTCAAACCTTTGAGGGTACACCTCCCCAGCGAGTATTATTATTAAAATGTATATGGGCTCAAATTAATCCCAGAAGATTTCCAACGTTAAATATCTCGAAAACTATCTATCTTCACTTTTTTGAGAAAAATTTGTAGACATGTTTCGTAGCAAAGTTATTCAAATTTAGCCTGCTTAGCTGGACTTTGATCAGGAAAATCATTTATCGAAAAATATGCTTGAGTTTTTAACCGCGCGAAACGATGTTAAAGTCAATATATGTGCCCTCGGAGGGTTGAATGAAATATTTTTATACACCTTCTCATTATCGTCTTGGACATCACTCTTCATGTATACTTATTCAGAGAAGTGAGGTACGGTACATATATGTACATGGAATGAAAAATGTATATACGGAAGTCCTATAAATTTATATGCTGAAGATTCGAACAAGGATTGGATCAAGTTACCTTTGATCGAATGTAAAAATTAAAAATATCACAATAAAAATTTTCACCGCTTTCAACTCGAGCCAAAGAAGCAATCTTCTTACATAGTCTATATTACCTTTTTATATTTTCTTTCGCTGGAACTAAAGAGCTTTTATCACACTACTCCGGAGATGAAGACTCGAGTGATTGAGATGTGGAAACATTGAATCCTTACACTTTTATACTCCTGAGCTTCTCGACATCGATGCTGCTGGAAGATTGTTTTTAGATTGAAATAATGCGCAGTTGATTCTTCGCAGATGACTTTTGTGACGGGGAATTACCGCGTGACCTCGCGCCGTGTATATGCGGTCACATGTTCGAACACTTTTACCGCATACTGTTTACTCAGATTCGACAGCCGCTCGTGGCGGGTATGCTTTGGATTAATGTAATGCCGCTTAATGTAAAGCGTGTTGCACAACACCGATATATATACACTTGAAATAATAATGCTGAGAAGCACTTCGTCATTTCAGATAACAGGAATCCCCTGCTGCGCGAAATAACTTTTTTACGATTTCATAATTTATCCACGCTATTTCCTTAATGAGCGATGCATGCAATTTAAGGCGTCACGTCAATGTGGTTCACTGAAAAATGCATATTTTTTGGAATTCTCTTTGAGAGTGCTAGAAAAGCAATCAAAATGAGGTTTGGCAGGTTCATTATATGCACGTGTTGACGTATACAAAAGGAATTATTTAAGAAAAAAAAAACAAAATATATAAAGTCGTAGCTACACTGGAGCGTTTTTTCGGCGCACTAAGGGAGGACGCAGAACTTTTATGGATTAGCACCAGGTACAAAAAAAATCCGTCATTTACATCAGTTTGCTAGAGAACTCCACACGCTTATTGAAATATAAGGTTTTTTTCGCTCACTGGCATCATTTTGAATACATTTTTCTTTTTCGCCAAAAAATCGGTCTTCATTTGTTTATAAAAACGAGAATGGTTGATGAATCGTTAAAATCGTGTGTACTTCTTTGCAGTATCTATCTAATAAGCTCCAGTGAAAAATTCAAGTCAATCGGATGAAAATTGCGCGAATAATATTATTCGCGCAGGATCCAGGATCGAGGATCGAGACGAAGCATATGCTTCGTCTGCATGTGCCCACCGAGGCATTTTAACCCCTTGACTGCGAGTGACACACATATGGGCGGAAAAAGTCATCCCACTTTTGTGTTATGACACATATGTGAGCATTTAGAAAGAAAACATGTTTTTACTGTGCCGATTTAACTGTATTGTGGTAATGTAATTTGGTGAATCATGGTTTATGAGATTGCTGAATTCAAATCTGAAACCAGTTTCTCTATATACAAAATAACGGATCCAATACAACGGATTAACATTTTTTGATCATATTTATTCCGACGAAAATCAGTATCTCATGGTTCTCGACACCGCTTCATTTCGATCTGGAGTTAAATTTTCAAGATCCTGGATGGCGGATCGAATATAGAGGAAGAAATTTCGTTAAGAAGTTGGATTTCAAAGAAATTGTATCTTTGGATGTTTGCAGTTGCAAATATCGAATTTGAGCACTGACTCTAAAGATCTGAAGCTTCGATACATTATGACAGATAAAAATTTAGTACACCATTTCGGAAAACTATTATCCATAATAAAAGAATGGAAAAGAATATTTGTTCTGATTTCATTTTCGTACTCGCTGTATACATTTTTTTGTTCTTATCATATTAATTTTTGTGCTATCTTCGTATTTTTTTTCATTTTTTCTGAACTTCTCGTATTTTTTTGTATTTTGTTTTTCTGTTCTTTCATTTTTCGTGTCCTCGAGGTTTTTGTATTTTTCAATTTAATATCTTCAGTTTTCTACTTGGACAACAAATAAACGAGTATTCCGGTATTTGACTTGACACCACGAACGACGTATCGAATTTTTAGAGTCTGGTGTCAAATCTTACCTCAAACACCAAATGATACCCAAGTTCCGGTGAAATCCAACTCCTTTTCGAACTTTCATCCGCGATATTGCAACCGTTGTTTTGAATTCCGATAATTTTATTTCATATCGGATTTAGCTTCAGTAACCTTAAGACGGAATGACACCTCATCGCAGTCGGTATGGTAGAACAATTATAGATACCCAAAAATCTCTGAAACGGCTCTTCAGATCCCGCGGAAACTTTGCCAAACGACGTCAAATAGATAGACGAACAGCTGTCTGCCCTTCAAATTTTCTGGATTTGAGAAAAAAAAACGTAGATTAGCTTATCATAAGCCAATCTACGTATCTTTTCTCAAATTCCTTCTCAAATTCAGAGAATTTGAGGGGCAGACAGCTGTTCGTCTATCTATTTGACGTCTTTTGGCAAAGTTTCAACGGGATCTGAAGAGTCGTTTCAGAGATTTTTGGGTATCTATAATTGTTCTTCCATACCGACCGCGATGAGGTGTCATTCCGTCTTAAGGATGTTGTGTCGGAAATTGTAAATGGTAATAAAATTTTAAAAATTTGATAGGTCATTATGCAAAACATTTGAAAGGTTGTGTAAAAATTTCACGATTAGGAAGCTGGCTACTGAGAAATTAGAATTCACAAATTACACGCAGCCTTATGGAAACTGAAGTTACTTTGCAATTATTATGAATAAAGTAACTTTGCAAATATTTATGAATGATTGTTTTTTTTTATTTCAAATATATCAAAAACAAAGGTGGCTTTATGGTGCAAGAAACGACGTCGTCCGTGAACAAAAATGAGCATTTGAATTTCCCGCTACTTTCGGTATATGCAACGTTGCCGCTATATTCTTGTTTCTTGCGGTGAAAACCACGAACTTCGTCTGTATTATTTATTTTCTAGGACACGAGCTTCCTAAATGTGTTGAAAAAATTACACAATGCTTCTTATATGTTATATACAAACTTATATACAAACAAAGAAAAAATAATAATTGCAAAGTTACTTCAGTTTACATAAGGCTGCGTGTAATTTGTGAATTCTAATTTCTTAGTAGCCAGCTTCCTAATCGTCGTGGAGTTTTTACACAACCTTTCAAATGTTTTACATAATGACCTATCAAACTTTTAGAAATTTAATACCATTTTCAATTTTAGACACAACATCCTTAAGAACCATAATACTGAGATTATAGGATAAATCTATCGATTTTTTTTCTGACACAAGTCGGCACGAAAATCTCATCTTCGCCACACTGCTAAGTAGTTAATAATAGGTGTTTAGCTGTTAGGTCGTTGGATATTTTTTGTACGACTGAACTAAATGACACTAAACTACTTTCAAATTTTTTCGCGTGTAATTTCCTTTGTCTACCATTCTTGTAATGTTTTTTACATTATTTGAGGCTATGCAAAAAACGTAAAAACATATTTTCTACTTAGATGTAACGCCTCAACATGTATAGGCTACTTTTATTTTATTTCCGAGGGTTTAATGTTAATACAGTATGTTACAGCTTACTTGGATGGATGACCGCTCAGCCACGCATCGGCTTGCGCCTCGACTGTCGTGTAGGCGGTAGTTTTACTGCGAGTTTCTCATAGTAACACAATTATATAAAACACCGGTAGAAATACAACAGTCTATATGAACACAGGTTTTTCACAATTCCCGTGTGCCCTCGTGCTGACGCGATCCGGTATAGTGAATTGGATCAAAAGTCGCTGTGGACGAAGGTTAATACAGTCAAATGGTGATTTTGCTGAAAATTTTGGGTAGAACGCTATTTTTTTCATTTCGTAGGGGGTAGGCCATGAGTGTAAAACTCAGTGTCCGGGACGTTAAGGGTGTTAGAACGGCCGCCATCTTGAAATTAAGGGTGATTAGTTTTTTTGATTCATCACCCTAACCGTGAGGCTGACAAAAAATTTGTAGAGAGCTTTTTTGCAATTGACACAATTATCCATAACTTTTTCTCATAACTTTTAGCGCTAATGTCAATAATGAAAAAGTTATAAACAAGAAAAGATAAAAAATGGGGGATAAAAAACTTTGAGGCAAAATTATTCATTAATTTGAAATCTGACATAAAAAATGCTTCTTACCTTTTTTATGGAGCATTTTGCTATTAACAATTTGACCTATTTTTTTTTATTCGGTTTGTTTTTATTGGTTTTTCAGCGTTGTGACGGGAGGTAGTGGAAGGTGAGTAAGTTACGTCGGTATTAAAAAAAATTAATAATTTTATTTCGAGCAGTAGTTTCTTTTTCTTATTATATTGTTAAGTTTTTTAATGATTTTTTTCGAAATTATCAATCATCACTCTCAAATCTCATTCGGTTTGACGGGTCGGGGTTTAAAAAAATTATCTCCATAATCGTGAGGCCGACAAAAATTGTGTAGGGAGCTTTTTTGTAGTTTATACAATTCTCCATAGCTTTTAGCAATAACTTTTTGCGCTAATATTGATAACAAAAAAGTTATAAACACAAAAAAGATGAAAACCGAGAGGATTAGAAACTTTGAGGCAAGATTGTTAATTAATTTAAAAACTGAAAATAAAAATACTTTTTACCTTTGTTAGACAGCATTTCTTTATAAACCATTTGACCTATTCCATTTTTTTATTCGGTTTATTCTTCTTGATTTTTATGGTTATTTAATTCTATTCTTTCTTCTTCATTTAACTTTAACGGAATAAGAAGCATTTTTATTGTCAGATTTTTAATTAATTAGTAATCTTGCCTCAAAGTTCCTGATTTTTCACACTACTTTTTTGTTTGTAACTTTTTTATTGTTAATATTAGCGCAAAATGTCATGGATAAAAGTTATGAAGAATTGTATTAACTACAAAAAAGCTGTCCACAAAATTTTTGTCAGCCTCATGGTTATGGAGATAAATTTTAAAAACCCGGCCCTTCAAACGAATGAGATTTGAGAGTGATGATGATTGATCATTTCGGAATAATCATTGAAAAACTTAACATTATAATAAAAAAAGAAACTACTGCTCGAACTAAAATTTTGTAACGTCGCGAGAAAAAGCACTATCTATTTCTTTTTCCTCTCCTATTTTATTCAACTCCGGCGAAAACGCGGGCTTACCCGATGCCACATGGAAATCGTGGAAAACTACGAAAACCAATACACACGATAACGGCATTCTCATTTTTCGACGGGTCCTTATATTTTCTTTAGAATTAGGCGTACCACAGCCAAAACGAAATATATCGATAAGAAGCGAGCGTCGCGCATAATTTCCCACGCGAGAGCACGGTCGGTCTTGACCATATCTATACGCAACCGTCAAACGCAGTTGATGATAAAATCCTTACCCATAAGAACGTACAACACACGAAGACACACGAAAATATCGAAATCCTTACTCCACAAAAATATACATTCTCCAAAAGAAAATCCTTCATGCCGAAAAGTTGACCTGGCAATAAAACTACGTTAGTATTTCCCATGCGCTCTCACACCTGGGTCAACAAAGCCTATCTTGAGGCAAGCGCGGCAATGCGACCAAGGCCCTTTTTCCTCCCTATATTTTTCCAACGCTCCAGATAACGAGACGCGGACTAGTTTCCGAGAATCGAGATGGAGATCACACACATCATAGCCTACACCCAATCATAGTCCTCAAAAATATTTCCCCTTCCAACTCGACCAATCATATGCACTTGTAAATTTCCTACATCCTTCCCACCAATCAAAAAATTAACGCATGACAAAAATGCACTTTTCGAGAAACTTCTTCTCCCACCATCCCAGCATCCAAAATATCTTACAAGCTAGGATACAACAATCTTGAAGTCAGTGTTCCATCACCACTCGTTCAGAGCTAGCCTCCCAACAGTTTCCATCGTGATCGGACAAAGTCTCCCAACAACTTTCATCGGAATAAGTAGAACATCTGTCTCCTGACAGCAAACGCGAAACTTGAACTTCGAAATTGTTCCTCATAAAAACGCGAAACTTGAACTTCGCAATTGTTCCTCATAAAAACGCGAACTGTAAGAAATCATTTAACTGTCTACGTTGAATGTGTACGTGTGAAACTGGCGTGTGTGAAAATTTGTATCAACGTGTAATCTCAACATTGTCACGGAGCGTGCGCAACCGAGGGGTCCGACCTGTCTGCGGAGGCCCGAACCCAACCGCTGTAAACCGATTATCGTATCCACGACGCACCATAAATGTAAGCGAACCTCTATGTATTTTCTTGTTGACGGAATTAACTAAATTGGTTAATTTTAATAAATCCCAAATTGTTAATTATTTGTACAGATCAATTCATTTCTTAATCGAGTCACTGCGTCGCTCCCATCTTTGCATGCACCTTTCCCTTTTTCACCCTCATCCCGAGCTATTGCGCTAGGCGTAGGCTAAAAAGAGGGAACCGCGATAAAACATATGCCCACGTCCCCTCAGGACGTGACAATTTATAACAATTTTTTTAACACCGACGTAACCTACTCACCTTCCACTACCTCTCTTCACAACGCTGAACAATCAATAAAAACCGACCGAATAAAAAAATAGGTTAAATTGTTTATAACAAAATGCTCTAAGAAGAAAGGTAAGAAGTGTTTTTACTGTCAGATTTCAAATTAATTAATAATCTTCCCTGAAAGTTTTTATCTCCTATTCTTTTCTTTTTTTGTTTATAACGTTTTTATTATTGACATTAGCGCAAAAAGTTACAAGAAAAAGTTATGGATAATTGTATCAACTACGTAAAAGCTCTCTATAAAAATGTTGTCGGCCTCACGGTTACAGAGATAAAAAGAAAAAACTAATTCACCCTCAATTTCAAGATGGCGGCCGGTCTAACACCCTTAACGTCCCGGAAACCGAGTTTTGCACTCATGGCCTACCACCGCTACGAAATGAAACAAATAGCGTTCTACCCAAAATTCTCTCGAGGGCTTTTTTAAAGCACCATTTGACCATACTAAGTCTGCGGGGATCTTTGAGAAACTGAAAATAGTATAGAGACAAGTGGGAGGGTAAAAAGCCAAGGGATGGGATCGTAAAAGTCCGCAAGGGCATACGAAGGAACATTGAAAAGTAAACAAGTACCAACAGCAATTTAATTAGTATAAAATCATAAGCAAATGATACATATACAGTTCAACGTTGATTACCAAAGATTTCATTGTAATTATATATAAGCGAGTAATAAGATTTTGTCTGCTGCTCGCGAACGGAAAGTTTGCAAAATTAAATGAAAACGATGCAGTTTCGGTGACTTTATAAAAATAAACGTATACGAATAATTATTCATTGAATCGAATCCGGTGGTGGTGTTGTTGTATCCGCGAGAGCAGTGCCTCCAGCCGCTTTATCCTCTTTCGTGAGAAGCGTAACCTTCTCCTGATACTTGCCTCGTAAGTCTTGGAACAGTCGCAATTGCGTCTCGTATTCATTTTTAAGATCGGCGTTGAGACGAACCGCGGCGTCCATTTTTCGCAACATCGTGTTGTGTCTTTCGCGTTCGGCGGTTATGCGATTTTCCATGCTGTCCACGTCCTCCTAGAAATTCGCGCAAAGACGATGGTGATTGCACCGATACAATGTCTTATTAACGTTATACAATTGTGATTTCATTCGTCTTTTTTCAGGCTAAAATTGGGCTGGCAGGGCCCGAAAACGATGCTGACACAATATTTTGCATTTTTTGAAATTTTGTCTGTTCGTTTGGCCGAAATTGGCGTGAAAACGGCTAAAGCTTTTTTTCCTCAACCATTTACTTTGTGAAAATTAACACTTTTAGAATTTCACTGCGGCTGTTTCAGCTAGATCCGTCAAGTAGAATCTGAGAAAAGGCGGTTTCGATTTAGAAGGACAGTGGCGCGCGATTCCCTCTGGCATTCATGAGAAAGCTCTCCAAAACAACACTTAAGGGGTTAAGCTACTGTAAAAAATGACGAACTATCGTTCATCGCTTGAGGCAACTCAAATTGAAAAAGCGAGTCCAACATATGGTGCGAGAAGCTCCGATTAAAGGTAAACTTTTTCAACAACGATAGAACTGCGAGGAAAACTTTAAACGCGTTTTCCTCGAAACTATGATTTCCAAAACGGTGTACACGCTTTCGCGGGATCTAATGTATAGATTGACTCGAAATTTGGTACACTTATTTAGGGTAGTAGTCATTTAGTCTTGACCGACGTTTTTCTTCTTAACATTTATTTTTCATTGGTTATTAACAATGATGATGTGATTCATCATCATCATTGTTAATAATGATGATGATCATCATAGTTATTAGTTAATGATCATTAGTTAATGATCATCATCATAGTTATTAACAATGAGGATGTGAAAGACGAAAAAAAAATTGAAAATTTTCGAATGATTGATATACGCCAACGAACAAAAGGTTTGGTCAAGTGCTAGCCAATATTATTGTTGGTAAAAATATAATTTTGTTGTTATTGGAGTGGCAACACTGTCGAATCACGCATGCGCAATATTGAAACAAGGTGCCTTGCGGAATATATTACGAATGTGGGTCACTTCCGTTTCTGGTGCGATGGACACGACATGGGAGCTCCACGTGTAGTAAAACGAATAGAGAAAAATAAAATCCGAAGGCATCCTCTGAAACGTATAAAGTGTTTGGTGTACGAACTGTAAAAATCTAAATGACATTCGAGCAGAATATTTGTACCAGTGTCGTTACCGTGTCTAAATACATTTTACTTTATATGTTCGCGCGTGTTTCCGATTATTCTCCGTAACCTCACTTCCCAACAGGTTATGGGCCCAGAACTGTGAGTGCTTCGCGGAGAAAAGACTGAAATCATCGAACAATAAACTAAAGTGAAACAAAAAGACGGTTGTGCACCAAGAACAATAATGAAAATGAACGGTCGCGTCCGCGACGAACTCGGCACGGTCGAGAGGTTTAGCAGCGCCGACACGTACCGGGTATGGAAATTCCAACTGAATATACTTTTTCGCTCACATGGCCTCATTGAGCACATCGTCTCTGAAACCGCTGAACCACAAAGAACGACCGAATGGAAAGAGAGGGATGCGAACGCTCAAAAAATGATAATCACGACGATCGAAAAAAAACCGCTAGTCCATATAATGAACTGCGAAACAGCTCACAGCATGTGGGAAAAACTAAAAAATATCTATGAAAGAGATAAAGAGCAACAAAAGTGCAATTTGTTACAGGAATTTTTCTCGTACTCCTTTGAAAAAGACGGAGATATGGCTACGCACGTGAGCCACCTTGGAAATCTAAGACACAAGCTCACATCGCTTGGCGCTGAAGTCAACGACAGCATGTTGATGTCAAAAATCCTGGCAACGATACCGGAAAAATACAAACACTTTGGAACGGCGTGGGAATCGACGTCGTCGACGCAGAAAACACTTGAAAATCTCACAGCGAGACTTCTGTCAGAGGAATCCAGGAACGGCGGAGTCAGAGAACAAGCAGTGGCTTTCAAAAGCGACATAAAGTGTTGGAAGTGTAACAAAATCGGTCATAATCAGCGAGACTGTAAAACGAAAAAGGATGCCGACGGAAGCAAATGTTTCAACTGCGGCAAGCCCGGTCACTTTGCGTCGGACTGTCGAAGGAAGGATACTTCAAGAAAATTCTGCGGCACCTGTAAAAAAAACCACATCGAAAAGGATTGCTTCTTCAGAAACAGAGATCAAAAATCAACAAACCAGAAAGTGGCATTTCTGACGGAGACCTGCATCGGAGACTCGGATGTGTGGGTCGTGGACTCCGGAGCCACAGGCCACATGACTGGAAGAGCTATAATAGTAAAAAACCTACGTCAAATCGAATCGAGGGTTGGCCTTGCAAAATCCAACGAAACGATGAAAGGCGAAGGCGTAGGAAGTATGGAATTTGAAGAGTTCACGCTGAAAGAAGTGATGGTAGTTCCAGACCTGACGACTAGTCTACTATCGGTGAATGCAATCACTGAGAACAACGGAGAAGTACTCTTCACAAATGAAACGGTAAAAATAAAATATAATAACGAGACTCTGTTAACAGGAACAAAAATGCAAAACGGCTTGTATACTGTCACACTTCGATCCGAGCCTAAAATCGACTCGTTTCTGGCCGAGAAAGTAACGCAGAACGTTGAGGTATGGCATAAGAGGCTGGGACATCTCAACAAGGAGAGTATGAAAAGGCTTCTACAAATCTCGACCGGAATGAACCTGTCTAAAAAGGAAATCGACTCGTTCGAAAGGGTATGCTCAATTTGCATGAAATCAAAACAAACAAGATCGAGCTTTGCGAACTCGAGGGTAAAATCGAGCAGGCCACTGCAAATAATCCACACAGATTTATGTGGGCCAAACGATCCAAACACTTGGGAAGGAAAAAATTACTTTCTCACTCTACTAGATGACTTTACGAATTTCTTAACGATTCGGTTGCTGAAACACAAAAGCGAAGTTCCTGAGGCCATAAAAGAATTCGTCGAAAAAGTTGAAAGGCAACACGACTCGAAAGTTCACAAAATAAGGTGTGATAACGGCAAGGAATATGCAAATCGAAACATTCAAGAATGGAGTAAGGAAAAGGGAATCGTAATTGACTTTGCGACACCTTATACACCACAATTGAACGGGAAAGCTGAAAGGATCAACCGGACGATAATGGATAAAGCAAGGGCCATGATTTTTGAGTCCAACATGGAAAAAAAAGATGTGGGGAGAAGCAGTGTATACAGCAGCGTACCTGCACAACAGATCGCCGACAAAAAACCTGGAGGTAACGCCAGTAGAAAAATGGGAAAATAAAAAACCCGACCTGAGTCGAATTAAAATTTTCGGGTGCAAAGCTCACATGAAAATTTTGGGTCCTCTAAAAAAATTGGATGAAAGAAGCAAAACTCTTCAATTCGTGGGATATGCTCCAAACGGATACAGACTGTGGGACCAAAAGAAACAGAAAATACTGATAGGAAGAGACGTTGTGTTTGATGAAAATCAAGGAAAAACAAGAAACGATAATAACCCAATTAGAAAGCTGAATCTACAAGACAGCAGTGAAGATGAAGAAGATTTACAAGAAGAAGAGGAAATAGACTCTGAAGAAGACAGAGAAACAGAAAATGGTGACAGACTCAACAGCACGGTCTACGAAGAAGCGGAAACAGAAGAAAGAACAACAGAAGAACTCCGAAGATCACAAAGATCTCGAAGAGCACCAGAAAGGTACGACTATGTACTACTTACGTACACTCAAGCCATCGAGGGTCCAGACAAAAACAAATGGACAGAAGCAATCGAAGAAGAAAATGAATCTCTAGAAAAAAATTCAACGTGGAGCATAATCAGCAGAGAAGAAGCTAGACAAGTAAAACCATTAACAAGCCGATGGGTCTTCAAAATCAAGGACGATGGACGCTACAGGGCAAGGCTGGTGATAAGAGGATGCGAGCAGAGACGAGGTATCGACTACGATGAAACCTTCAGCCCTGTCGTGAGTACCAATGCAATCAGATGCATATTTGGCCTGGCGGCAAACAATAATAAAAAAAAATCGTCACACTTGATATAAAGGCAGCATTTCTGTACGGAAATTTGGATGATGACACCTACATCTACCCACCAGAAGGTTACAACTATAAAAATTAATTGTTCAAACTGAACAAAGCAATTTACGGGTTAAAAAAGGCTCCGCTCAAATGGAATCAACGGTTCTCGGACTACATAAAAAAACAAGGCTTCAACAGACTCGTGTCGGAACAGTGCATCTTCAAGAAGGAAAACAGCGACTTACTACTGGCCGTGTACGTGGATGACGGACTGATCATCGGGGAGAACGAGGAAGAAATCAATGATTTGCTAGTAAGCCTGCAAAGCGAGTTCGAAATGACAATCAACAGAAATCCACAAACGTTTGTGGGATTTGAGATAAGTAAAACAAAATCGAAAATAAGATTGACACAGAAAAACTACACGGAGAAAATCCTAAACAATTTTGGGATGGAAGATTCGAAGTCAACAGCTACACCTGCGGTAAAAGAGGATTACACAACGAGAATACCATCCGACATCAAATACCCTTTCAGAGAAGCCATCGAAAGTGTCCTGTACCTCAGCACAAAAACAAGACCTGATCTGAGCTACGCTACAAACATCCAAAGCAGACATACGGAGAATCCATCGAGTCTCAACATAACAGGGATAAAACGCATCTTTCGGTATCTCAACGGAACGAGAGAAGCAGGAATAGAATATAAACACAACGAAAAAGAAGAACTGATAGCCTTTTGCGATTCCGACTACGCAGAAGATACAGAAACAAGGAAAAGCCAAACCGGCTTTGTAATATTTTACAACGGCGGTCCAATAAGTTGGTGTTCGAGAAAACAATAGACATTGGTTACGTCAAGCACCGAAGCTGAATATATCGCTGCTGCGGAGTGCTGCAAAGTAATACAATACTTGAAGAATCTGCTGAGAGAAATGACAGGACGGAAAATAAAAACAACACTCTTCATAGACAACAAAAACTCCATTTGCCTGATTAAAAATGGAATAACAAACAAACGATCAAAGCACATCGACGTGAAATATCACTACGTTCACGAGATGGTAAAAGCCGGAATGGTGAACATCGAATATCGTCCCACCGAACATCAAACAGCAGACATCTTCACGAAACCTCTCGAGCGAGTGAAATATGAGAAATTCAGAAACGAACTTTTGAACTAATAATTTCTATTTTTTGTTTTGAATTTTTTTTGTTACTCTGCACAACACAAGCAAAATTAAGAGGAAGTGTTGGTAAAAATATAATTTTGTTGTTATTGGAGTGGTAACACTGCCGAATCACGTATGCACAATATTGAAACAAGGAGCCTTGCGGAATATATTACGAATGTGGGTCACTTCCGTTTCTGGTCCGATGGACACGACATGTGAGCTCCACGTGTAGTAAAACGAATAGAGAAAAATAAAATCCGAATGCATCCTCTGAAACGTATAAAGTGTTTGGTGTACGAACTGTAAACATCTAAAGACATTCGAGCAGAATATTTGTACCAGTGTCGTTACCGTGTCTAAATACATTTTACTTTATATGTTCGCGCGTGTTTCCGATTATTCTCCGTAACCTCACTTCCCAACAATTATCAATTAGGATGTTGAATAAGTTCTCGCTGTTTTCCAACAGATGGCGCTACCGAACTGCATTACCAAAACCATGGAGGCTAGCGTGGGAGGAGTCCGATCTGTGCATTTCAAAGTGGCTATAAAAATGTGGTTAAACATGGATGCACCACTAACCCTAAGACCTCGAGAAGTAAGCTGTGTATCGATGCCGTGTAAGAGAGATGGAAGAGGATCGAATAGGCATCTTAGCCTATATGGCAAATACAGTAGCACCTCGCTTATCCGAGGTAATGTGGAGATAGGGTACCTCGGATAAGTAAAATCTCGGAAAATACGGAATACAGTAGCAATATAGGACTATTCTACGCATAGGCATAGCAGATTGTTCCGTTTTATCCGATATTCTGCGTATTATCCGGGGATACACCTTGGATAATGCAGAGGACTTGGATGGGTTAGGTGCCTCGGATAATGCGGAACGTCGGTTAATCAAAGGTCGGATAAACGAGGTTCTACTGTACCAGCAAATACGATAATATATACACGATACTCGAATAATTTGAGAATTGTTAAAATCGAATTTTTGAGTCAAACCAGCTTTGTTTTTGACAAGAGGCCACAGATATTTTATCTTTAAAACATTGAAGCAAGCAAGCAAGCTTCGACTATATATTGTTATTATGGCGTTTTTTGTCAAATCGAAAATAACTACTGGACAATTTTTTAAATTTCTTGCCTCAATGAGTAATTGCAATTTCTTTCGTGTGATTGTTTTTTTTTTTTCATTCAAATATGTTATCATCAGAATGATCGCGTTACCGATTCGCTGATTCCGAGTTTTAATACAAACAGATCGCATCGCACCTGAGTGAAAAATGTATTCAAGAATAAAAAAAAATTATCCAAGATGTTTTCCACCGTTCGTTGTACAAGAAAGCAATACAGGACCATTGTTTAAATTCCTTACGGCAATGAGTAATTTCAATTTCTTGTGTATGATTGTCTTTCAATTTTTATTTAACCCCAAAACTCCTGACTGAGGTCTGGTCGCATCCCAATTTTTAGGCGAAAATAAGGTTTTTGCCATTTTTCAGTCTTTAAATGGATTGTTTGATAATGGAATGTTAATTAAATCAAATGGCTCGCACCCTATTTACTTTCTTATGAAAATACGAAGAAATTGAGGTATGATAAGTTCATTTATCCCCGTCGGACCGGTTTAATGTCAAAGAAAAACAGGGGGTGCATATACACCCCAGTCATGCGTTTGACGGTAAAAAAAATAAGTCATGAGTTCTTGGGTTAAATATTGTTATCGTAAGAATTATCGCGTTACCGTTCGCTGTTTGCGAGTTTTTATAAAACAGATCGCAAAGCATTGTTCTTTGATGGCAGGGATTAATTAAGCGTCGTATTTACCTAAGAAAATAAAAATTGATTCAAGAAAACAAGCATCAGTATTATTTAAGACATTTTCTACCGTTCGTTGTACAATTCAACACTGTTATAATAAAAATATTTTTATATCACTACGTATTGGATTATTATTATTTTCGACCTTTTTCACCGTTAATTATGCGGCTAGTGCATATTGTTCATTGAGCATTGCTATATTAAAAATATTCTTCTATCTTTACGCATTTACGGAGATCTCTCTGGTAAGTATCATTTTACATCTCTCTCGCACGCAGCTAACTTCTCAAGTATCATTCTGCCTCATACACAACTCCCTTCTCATTATTTATTTTTTCCATCTCTGTACACGCAGCTCACTTCTCGAGATCTTAGCAATAGTGGCGTCATCCTTGTTCGACCACATTTTTGTATCCACTTTTTTCAAGTCTCCCCATAAGAGTTCGGACTCCTCCCACTCTAGCCTCCATGACCAAAACTGCGAATCTAAAAAAACATGAGCTCCACGGATATTGAGCAAAACAAGTAATACAGAATATCCGGGAGATCACGTTTTATGGATTGATAGTCCGCGTCTAGGGAATTAAGGCACGTTCCCACACGTGCGTGTAGTTTAAGATGGTAATGCATCTATGAAGAAGTACTAGAAGCGAGTTTGGAATTCAGTGTATGTCATTTCGCCGAAATGTAAACAACTTTTTTTTCATAGTGTGAAACATGTCAAATTTTGTGCCAAAAAAGGGTATTCGCAGGGATTTTGCTGCACTACTTTATTATTTTTTTAATCTGCAGCTAAAGCACCCAGAATTCTTGTTGAGTCTTACTCGACCATGCTCTGTCGGAAACACCATGCAGATATTGGTTTAGACCAGAGATGTCCAAAATTTGTATCGACCGATACTCGCTACTCGACACGAATGTAGCGAGTAGCGAAAAAAATCGCTACGCGATACAAATGTAGCGAAATTTTTTCGCTACTCGATACTTTAGTAGCAAGTAGCGATTTTTTTTCGCTACTCGCTACATTTGTATCGAGTAGCGAATTTTTTTTCGTTACTCGCTACATTTGTAGCGATTAGCGAAAAAAAATTCGCTATTCGATGCATTTGTAGCGAGTATCAAAATTTTTTTTGCTACTCGATCCAAATGTAGCGAGTAGCGAAAAAAAATTCGCTACT
Organism: Ophion ellenae; assembly: GCA_963210295.1. Taxonomy (NCBI): domain Eukaryota; kingdom Metazoa; phylum Arthropoda; class Insecta; order Hymenoptera; family Ichneumonidae; genus Ophion; species Ophion ellenae. The sequence goes on from OY723385.1 coordinate 29,953,606, forward strand.
CGATACAAATGTAGCGAGTAGCGAAAAAAATGTCGCTACTCGATACACATGTAGCGAGTAGCGAAAAAAAATCGCTACTCGATACAAAAGTAGCGAGTAGCAAAAAAATCTCGCTACCCGGTACAAATGTAGCGAGTAGCGAAAAAAATGTCGCTACTCGATACAAATGTAGCGAGTAGCGAAACAAATTTCGCTACTCGATCCAAATGTAGCGAGTAGCGAAAAAAAATTCGCTTCTCGATACAAATGTAGCGAGCAGGGTTGCAAATAATGCATTACTTTTTGTAATGCAATACCATTTCCATTACCCATTACTTTACATTTTGTAATGTAAACAATTTCCATTACTCATTACATTGGATATTGTAATGTAAAAAAATTCCATTCCTCATTACATTATATTTTGTAATGTGAAACATTTTCGTTGCCCATGAAAGGGCGAGAGAGAAAGGGAGGGAAGAGATAGAGAGAGAGAGAGAGAGAGAGAGAGAGAGAGAGGTGGATGGATGGATGGATGGATGGATGGATGGATGGATGGAAGGATGGATGGATGGATGGATGGATGGATGGATGGATGGATGGATGGATGGAAGGATGGATGGATGGATGGATGGATGGATGGATGGATGGATGGATGGATGGATGGATGGATGGATGGATGGATGGATGGATGGATGGATGGATGGATGGATGGATGGATGGATGGATGGATGGATGGATGGATGGATGGATGGATGGATGGATGGATGGATGGATGGATGGATGGATGGATGGATGGATGGATGGATGGATGGATGGATGGATGGATGGATGGATGGATGGATGGATGGATGGATGGATGGATGGATGGATGGATGGATGGATGGATGGATGGATGGATGGATGGATGGATGGATGGATGGATGGATGGATGGATGGATGGATGGATGGATGGATGGATGGATGGATGGATGGATGGATGGATGGATGGATGGATGGATGGATGGATGGATGGATGGATGGATGGATGGATGGATGGATGGATGGATGGATGGATGGATGGATGGATGGATGGATGGATGGATGGATGGATGGATGGATGGATGGATGGATGGATGGATGGATGGATGGATGGATGGATGGATGGATGGATGGATGGATGGATGGATGGATGGATGGATGGATGGATGGATGGATGGATGGATGGATGGATGGATGGATGGATGGATGGATGGATGGATGGATGGATGGATGGATGGATGGATGGATGGATGGATGGATGGATGGATGGATGGATGGATGGATGGATGGATGGATGGATGGATGGATGGATGGATGGATGGATGGATGGATGGATGGATGGATGGATGGATGGATGGATGGATGGATGGATGGATGGATGGATGGATGGATGGATGGATGGATGGATGGATGGATGGATGGATGGATGGATGGATGGATGGATGGATGGATGGATGGATGGATGGATGGATGGATGGATGGATGGATGGATGGATGGATGGATGGATGGATGGATGGATGGATGGATGGATGGATGGATGGATGGATGGATGGATGGATGGATGGATGGATGGATGCGGAATCATTTGTAGGTAACAAACACATCGATGAAAATGTTCATTTAATATAATCAAATATTGGTTTGGAAATAACCAAAAACCAGATACACGTTTTTTTTGGCCACCCTTGATATTTCGAGGAGAAAAAGAGTTGCACCTCATTCTCTGACGAAAGTAGTACAACTTAAATTTTCCTTTGAATATAAAGCCTCTCCGAACAAAACGTGCAGCCGGAGTTTAACTGACCGGGCAACTGATTGATCACCTTAAATAAAAATTAGAAAAATGAAGTTTGACCAATTTCTCAGCATTGTTCGGTCAAAAAAATTCATTTGCATATATAACTTCGACTTTTTTCCATTATAATCTTTTGGAATTCGTTTGAGCGAGAGAGAGAGAGAGAGAGAGAGAGAGAGGGAGAATGTCATCTGCGGATAGCTTAAATTCCCGACTTTTGCCGCAATGTGGCACATAAACGTAAAGAGGAAGACAAAAAATCGACTTTTACCAGCATGCTCGAGAAAAATGATAGGAAAAAGAAAAACCAGAAATGATTTAATACTTTCTTTGATTTTTTTGCCGTCAAACTTTAAATTAGATTACGATTAATTTTCGATGTGATCGAAAATTAAAATTTTGGAGCTAACTTAGCGGTGCTTTTTAATTGGTCATTTTTTTCGTTACGCGTATGGTAAAAATATATTTAAGGGTTCTTCTCACTTTAGACGCTTAAAAAAAGGCTATCTTCGTGATTTTTTTGATATGTTTATATTACAGATATTGATAAAGAAATTGTTACACTTAGTAAATACACTGTCGAAATACATTTAAAAAATATATATTTACTTAAGTCACTACTTATAGACGAAAATGGTAATTAAAAAAATTTCCTAGAAAAAGTAGGTCTGTGCTGTTGATGAATTCTCGAAGATGGATCATCCGAAACAAAAGAATCAAACGGTTTTAGATTCAGTATGTTAATGGCTACAGCGCATATCAAAAGATTTTTAAGATATGCAAAAATAACAAAATGGCGGACATTTCTCGAAAAAAGAAAAAAACGGGTTTTTCTCACCGTTTTTGGAAAAAAAAGTAAATATCAAAATTTAATAAAATCCTTCATATGCGCTATAGCTTTAGTTGTAAAGAATGTGTGCTTAAAATTTTATAAGGAGCGGTTCAGTAATTTCGAAGATTTTATGAACAAGCCTTCGGAAAACATCGTTTTGAGAAAAACGCGGTTAAAGTTTGTTTGGGTTATATAAATACATAACAAATTTTTTTAAATTTATTTCGAAAGTGTAACGACCTTTATATCAATAACTATAATATAAACCTATGAAAAATTAATGGAAATAGTATTTTTTTAGTGTCTGAAGTGACCCTTAATCAAATAATCACGTTCAAACGAATTCCAAAAGATTATAATGGAAAAAAGTCGAAGTTATATATGCGAATGGATTTTTTCGACCGAACAATGCTGAGAAATTGATCAAACTTCATTTGTCTATTTTGCATTTAAGGTGATCAATCAGTTGCCCGGTCGGTAAAACTCCGGCTGCACGTTTTGTTCGGAGAGGATTTATATTGAAAGGAAAATTTAATTTGTACTCCTTTCGTCAGAGAATGAGGTGCAACTCTTATTTTCCTCGAAATATCAAGGATGTCCAAGAACAACGTGTATCTGGTTTTTGGTTATTTCCAAACCAATATTTGATTATATTAAAAGAACATTTTCATCGATGTGTTTGTTACCTACAAATGATTCCGCATCCATCCATCCATCCATCCATCCATCCATCCATCCATCCATCCATCCATCCATCCATCCATCCATCCATCCATCCATCCATCCATCCATCCATCCATCCATCCATCCATCCATCCATCCATCCATCCATCCATCCATCCATCCATCCATCCATCCATCCATCCATCCATCCATCCATCCATCCATCCATCCATCCATCCATCCATCCGTCCGTCCGTCCGTCCATCCCCCCCCCCCCTCTCTCTCTCTCTCTCTCTCTCTCGAAAAAATTTCGCTACTCCATACAAATGTAGCGAGGAGCGAAAAAAAATTTGCTACTCGATACAAATGTAGCGAGTAGCGGAAAAAATTTCGCTACTCGATACAAATGTAGCGATTAGCGAAAAAATTTCGCTACTCGATACAAATGTAGCGAGGATCTTTTTTGTATCTCGATACAAAAGTATCGAGGTATGGACATCTCTGGTTTAGACGCTTCAAAAATAATAATTTTGATGTGTTGAATTGGAGGCACTACTTTATGATGACTTATGTCAGACGCTAGCTGAACTTGTACAATTATCAGGAGTTGATCACACAACAGTTTTGAAACGTTTGAAATCATTAGGAATGATTTTTAAAAATAAAGCCTTCATTTTCACGAAAAAACCGAGAACATATTTTTGTTTTAGATCACCCGGGTGGCCAAAATGAAGTACACCGTCGAGTTCCTCACGTTCAAAGGTCCTCTACGAGATTATTTATAACTTCTTTGATTATTAATATTTTTATGCAATTTGATACACATCTTTGTTAATGTACATACAAATGAATGTTCAAACAATTTTTGAATAATCTTACTTATACCTTCAAAATTAATTTTTTCAAATAACCCTGATTTTTGTGTCGTCACAGTAGCTTAACCCCTTAATGTGAAATAGTTTTGTTAGCTTCAACTATTATCTGACACAACTTTGTAAGTCCTTTTTTTGGTGATGTGATTGTGAGTGTACATTACGGGGTCTGCGTATGTTTGAAATTTCAAAAATACCATTTTTCAATTGCCTAGTTTGATAGCGCAGGGTCTTGACTTTAATTTGCGACAAAAATATGGTAAAAGCTAGAAAAATTGACAGAGAAATGGCGGTTTTGGTGAAGGGTCAGACGCCCACTGCGCTACAACGAACCCCTCCGTCGCGATTTGTCCTTTTTTTTTTGCATTTTTCTCGAAACTAAGTTTTCCGAAACGGTGTAAGCTGTTTTTCTAAATCTATTCGTCCGATTCACTTCAAATTTCGACAGAGCATAGTTCATAACATTTTTATTATTCGTTTTTTCCTAAGGTACACGCTGTTCGTGTTTGTTACCTATTTTTTTCCCATTGTGACTGTTTCTTTCCTCCACTGTTTTTTCCATACTCCTTTTTTCTTCACCATTCTCCCTGTTCCCCCCTCCTTGCGGCCGCAGCCGACTTCCCCCTCTGTATCATAGTCATCATGACATTTCTGTCATGCGTATAGGGAAACTGCGGAAAACCTATACCAATACAGCCGGTCATCAAGTTCGCCTCCCAGTCGTGGAATTAGTTTTATTTCGCCGCAAAATGACGAATAAAAACGCCGGAATGTACACGACTTGGATTCGAACCCGGGACCTCCCGGTCCGCAGGTTTAGTGGCAAGCACGCTAACCACTAGACCATCGCACCGGTTTTAGTTCATAATATTTATTATTGTATGTTCTGACGATTTTTTGATATGTTTATCTATATGTTGACAAAAATCATCAATGTTGTGCTTCGGTCAAAAATGTACAGCTTGGCATTATCGCAATTGTCAAAATTTATAAAAAGTATTGGATCATACGAAAGTTTTATTATTCTACTAAAAGTACATTTTTTTATTTGTCATTCTAGATCACCCTAGTTCCCAGAACCACAGATGCCAATTGGCCATGTAGCAACCCAAATAAATATGTTTCATTGGAAAGAACACAAATTTGGCGAAACTATGTATTCATTGTATGTAAAATTCCAACTTCGTCATGTCAATACTCTCATTAGAAAAAAGTATTGAACTTCAATCTCTTTTTTGGGCCCCAAAATTATGCGGATCCGTCAAATTGTACCGTTTTGTAGATCTATACAGTAAACGATTTTTTTTCTATAGAAATTAAACTCGTTTTCACAATAAACCTTGATATTATGAAATTAATATGATAAGACCTTGAATTGACTAAAATGGCCCTAATTATGATAAGACCCCCCCTTCCGACATACACGCGAGGGAAGCTGCGGCCAAAAACTAGAATACTGGAAATACAGACACGCGCTCCTAGTGGCTGTAGTTTGATTACTGATTTAGCTTGGGTCTCGATATTGGCAAACCGTCGGTTCCAAATATCCCGGGTCATTATCAAATATGGCTTGTACCTGTAAATGCTTGACTTCCATGTTTCGAATCTCCAGCAGATTCTTCGTAATCGCAACGACCTCTTTGAGCGACAACACTTGCTTGGTGAGAGCGTTTATCTGATTTTCCTGATTGGCCATCAACCGTGCCCGGTCGTTCAATTTCGATTGGCTCTGTGCCAAGCTGGTCTTCAATTCTTTCACCTCACGGCGAAGACTCGACTGGTCGTCTTTGCCGCTGGTCGCAGCCTCGTAGGCCCTCTCCAGTTCCGCTAATTTCTTCTCTGTCTCGGCGAGTTTTCTATCATAATTGTCGCGCTCGTTCGTCCTTTTCTGCACCTTGTTACCAAAAGCAATGAACACGTAATGGTTATTCGTCGTTGACACGATATAAGAAATCAAAGTTTTTACACAAATAACCCAAAATAATTGAAAAGTTACGCCTGGTGCTTGCATATCATTTTCTTCTCGTTATAAAACTTTAGAAGTTTGCCCTGTGAGCAAGTTGGTAATTCAATGGTGGCTTCTCGTGGAGGACCCTTCAGTGGGAGGTGGAAAATTGAACTTCGAAGCGTACACTGAGAGAAATGTATGGTGCTTTCAACCATATTGTAACTATTTGGATGTCGAATAAGTTCAGTTTTTTTCATGAAAAGTAATGCTTCATTTTTTAAATCCCTAATGCTTTCAAACGTCTCGAAACTGTTGTCTGATCAACTCCTCATGATTCTGCAAGTTCAGCTAGCGTCTGGCGTGAGTCTTCATAAAGTTATGCATTAGGAATCACTTCCATCGCATCAAAACCGTTATTTTTTATGCGTCTAAACTAATCTCTGCATGTTGTTTTCGCGAGAGCATGGTCGCCGTAAGTCTCAACAAGAATTCTGTGTGCTTTAGCTGCAGAATTTTTAAATATAAAGTAGTGCGGTAAAGTTCCCCGCAAATACTCTTTTTTGGCACGAAGGTTGACATGTTTAATGTTATGAAAAAAAAAGTTGTTTACACTTCGGTGAAATGACACACACTGAATTTCAAGCATGCTTACAGTACTTCCTCATAGAAGCGTTACCATCTTAAATTACACGCACGCCATTTGTTTGAAAACAGCGAGAACTTATTCAACGTCCTAATATATTTTATATTTCCCTGAGGGGGCAATAATATTTTATAGCCCCTTTAGTTACTGCCAAAAGTATAGAATGCTTACTGATGTTTTAGCAGTTGCATAATCTACGCACATATGTTAATCGCAACTACCAATCTTACAAGCATGCGTACCTAATATGCTGTATAATATAGTAGGTTTTCATGGATTAGTTGAGTGGATATTCCCTGACACTATGAAAAACTTAATCCCCTAAGATCCTAATAGTGAACAGGACTAATAAATATACCTTGATGAAAAATGTTGCCCGCAAAAAAATTTGCGACGATGGTTATAGTGATTTGCACCATATTATAAGATACGACCTGTTATATGCGTATTTGGTGTATTATTCAAGTATTGGTTCAGGCATTAATGCCCATCTATCAAATGCAGAGAATATTTCATAAATCCAAAATAAAATAAAATACGCGACTGAGAGTTCCAGCGCGGAGACCTTTTATTATATTTCATCATTCCCTGAACTGCAGTACCGATTTATTTTGAAGAAAATTTTTCGGCTACACATGGCATCGAATCTACAACCACCCGCCTATCTTCTGCTATACTACGCACGCTGCCACTACGCTATCGAGTGCTTGTAACATTTTGATCGCAGATATGGCATAAAAGACAAAAGAAATTCCAGCTGTACTCCCGGATTTCTATCTAGATTATCTAGACTATTATATTCTATCTGGCTGTACTTCCGGGTTTCTATCTAGATTCAACATCAGCCAGCCATCAGTGATAATCTATTCACGAAAAAGATTTAGCCCGATGTCCTAAAAGTTCAGTTAGATCAATCGTCTACTTTGTTTATTTAAATTTTTCATGAAATTGGAAACGTTCCACTGATTCTTACAAAAACTCAATTCCTATCCCCCTTTGATGATAAGTGCGGTGCAATGAATGTAAATCCTATATCTCAACATTTGTTGGCCTTGGTTCCCGTCCACGAGGAAAATTCTTAATCTCGCTTCCGGAAATTTTCTATAAATGTCAATTTTCAACGTTTTGGAACATTTCGGAAATATTTCACGTAAAATCTCAAAAAAAATTCATCGAAACAAAATTTCCGCAATGAGGAAGCGATAATACTTCGAGACTCGAAATATCATAGACGAATATCGTGTTCAAAGTGTCGTACCTCTATATCTTCCCGTAAATTACTCAAAGAAGCGATTTCGACGTTGTTTCCGTTACTCGATGCAAGCACTTCCGGTGTGGTCGCGGGCGCCGCTGCACTCGGAGGCTGTTAAGAAAAGTTTCATTTTCTACAGTCGGTAAATTATGCATATATTGATCGTATATTTATAAAATTCCAAATTACACACACACACACACACACACACACACACACACACACACACACACACACACACACACACACACACACACACACACACACACACACTTATATATATATATATAAGTCTACTAACAACATTAGTGATGTCACCATTTTTTTGCATTAATGAAGGAGTTTCGAATGAAATTTCTTTATCATCCAGAGAAACTTTCGTTGTTGCAGCCGGCGCTCCAGTAATCGAAGCTACTTTTGGATCCTCGGCTTTAGCACGTTCATTAGTAGACAATGGTTTCGGAGTTTCTACAATACACGGATCTCCAGCCGCGCCGCAAATCAGCATAGTTTCCACTGAATCGGACATTTTGAAAATCTGCGATTCTCGATTAAACTCGTACACGAAAATGCCTAAAAAGGAGAGCAAAACTCGATGACGTTTTGTACGACGTTTTTGCCCACTAATATATTATTCAGGATGACCGCTTACAATAACGCAACAAGTTTGATTAAATATCGAAATTTTATATCGCATGACTGGAATACGAGACGGACGATGGAATATGCATACCTCCTTGTTATAAGTCTTCGGGGCTTTCCAATCAACACTTTGACGACGAAGACTCCCAAACAATTATGTTGAGTCGGGGTGTGCAAAGTTCAACGTATCTCAGCCGCGACTGAAAGCTCAAAAGTCAGGATCACTTGGAAAGCATCGACTAGGAGTTTGTCCGATCTATTTATAGGAAAATCTCTGCGCCTCGCTTCTATTTTGAAACATGCGTGAGCGGTAGTGTATGGTACCGGTATGCGCGTAGCGAGAAAGATGGAGAGAGAGGGAGGGGAGAGAGGGAGGGGAGAGAGAGAGAGAGAGAGAGAAAGTATTATTAACTCGAATATGGTATAAAAAAAAACTCTTCTGTCTATTGTTATACGTACTAAGAGAAAACAGGTTATTTTCGACGTCAGAGTCGATATTTCGGCTAAACTACCTGTCAGTTTGTATTCGTGTCCGAAACCGCAAACAATTGATGTATGTTACACGCGGCCTGGATTTCCAATCATCGATGTGAACCTGCATAGTTCGAAGCGTACAGACCCATCCAGAAATTAACGCGTCCTGTTGAACCGAGGGCTACGAAATTGATTCGTCAGTTAAGGGGTTAGGATACTGTGACGATCCAAAACCAGGATTGTTTAAAAATAATAATGTTGTATTTGTATGTACAATAACAAAGTTGTGTACAACATTTTATTTTAAAATATTAATAATGATTATTTCAGTAGACTGTATTTCTCGTATGTTCGAACTTCTGTAATATTTTTATTTGGTCTCTCGCCATTTGAGTAGATGGAGTATGAACAAATTTGTTCGGTCAACATTTTTGTTTCTTATAATTAATGTTTATTCTTAGTATATTGCATTGCTTGTTTGTTTCTACAACTTTTATTTTCGCTTTTTTAACAATGTTAATAAGAAATTGAAAATAAATATAATGGAAGAGGAATAAAAAAAAGAAATGAACGCATTGTGTATGTTTAAAAGGCACCGTATTTATTGATTTGTCGGTTTGGCGAGTTTGTTGTTTACAAAACATTGTTTTGCAGTTTTCGGTTTTGTTGATAGGCAAACTAGCGCATCCGCAATCGAATAGAATAAAGTATAGCAAAGGATAAGGCCGGGTCCACACTATGCGGTTCTACCGGAGCGTTTCAGGTAGTTTATATTTCTAGAAACGTTGTGAACACGTGTGCTGGCTGTCAGGAGGTTATTTTTCCATTGCTGTATATCTATATCTACAAGACTACTTCTACTTGACAGCGCTTCCAGTGGATAAATGAGACTACGTTTTTGCCTCACTAACGATGACACTTTCCACCATGCAAAAACGCCGGAGTTTTCCAGACCTATATATAAGACCGTGTTTCGATGAGATGACAAGAAATCGCGTACACCGTTTTGAAAAACATCATTTCGAGAAAAACGCGTTTAAGATAGTGCGAGCGCGCGCTCTTGATTTTCATAGATTTTGTTCAATTTTAACCAGACATTGTTCATATCATTATGCATGTTTGAGTAAAATTTCAGAACAGTCGACTATTTAGATTGGGAGATAATCGGTTTTAAAATTGCAACATTTAACTCTGCAGGGTCGGCATTAAAATTTAGCCAGAATAATTTTCCGTAAAAAATGCTTGTCCTCTATAATAAGAAGACATATGGCAATACCGCATCGGTTCACGTATCCAATGACGTGAGTTTGCGGGGCATATTTAAAATAATAATACAACTCAAATTTTTATTTGCAAGTAATTTTTAATCGAACAAAGTTTTGAATTAGTTATGAATGAACCAAGGTATTTTATAAACAATATAAAATATTAATATTTATAATGCAAATATTTTTTTATGATAAAAGTTTTTAAATTCAGGAACACGATAATTATTTTTTTCTCGAAATGTTGAACAATACTGTTCTGCGGTATTGCCATATGTCTTCTTATTTTAGGGGACAAACATTTTTTACGAACAATTATTCTGTCTTCACTGAACGTTTTAAGTTAAACTAAATAGTAAAGGCAATACCAACGTTTTTCACTCTCTCCCTAACTAGTATGCTATCTAAAGATAATTTTTTTTCAAAATGTATAAACACAATAGCATGGTACGACGAACTATGTGACCTGACTTTCGATCAAGTCAGACCCTGCAGTGTCAAAAGTTGCAATTTTAAAACCCATTATCTCCCAATATGAATAGTCTACTGTTTTGGAATTTCACTTAAACATGCATAATGATATGAACAATGTCTGGTTAAAATTGGAACAAAATGTATCGAAATCAAGCGCGTGCACTCGTTCTACATAATAGTTTTACCGAACTTCAATCGGTGTAATGATAACCCGGGGAAAAAAGTTCATGTCTGAGTGGATATGTTCATATATGTTTCAGATATTGCCATATATGTATCAGATATATTTATATCTGACATTTTACAGTGTCATATATGATTAGGTCTGATCATATTCCACATCACAAATGCATGCAGAAGATCATATCTGATCAAATACAGTATCTGGCCTGACAGTATATATGAACTCATATCTGTTTATATCTGGCTAAGTACCAAGGCGAGTTGGTACCGTAAATTCGTATCTGAACATACATGATGTGATATGTGAACGTATCTGTTCGTATAAGATCATATCCGATCAAATACTGTACCAGACTCCGCTATATAGATCTCATATATGTTTTTATCTGGTCAGGTACCAAGGCGAGTTGGCAGCGTGAAACCATTTCTGAACATATATGATGTGATATATGAGCAGGCACGTTCATATAAAATTTTATCCCATCAAATACGATACCAAACTTGGAAAATATACGAAGTCTTATACACTCATACCTTATCGTATATGCAGTTCAGTTGTTCACACATGAAAACATCGGAATATATGAAACGCTATATGAGGATATGAGACGATATCCGATCAAATATGGCACCTCACCTGACTGTAATATATGTGATCATGTGAGTTACTATAATATTATTAATTATTAACACGTCAAGTGATGACGTGTTAATAACCCCGCTCTATATATGTAAACATTTTAATATCTTCATGACTGCACTAACAAGATCTGATCTGTCTCAGCAGGGTAAGATTTGCTCTGATATAGTCGAAGTCATCCCTGGTCTGATAGTTCAGATAAACTATGATTCTATCATGTGGGCAGGTGTATTGTTCATAGATGTCCAGGTCTACTGGGATCCACGGTATTTTATTCTTATACGAACAGACAGATCTGGTCCAATAGGATTAGATTTGCCTCACATGATCAGATCAGGCCGAATAAAATCAGATCTACCTGACATGATCAGATCTGGACCAATAAAATCAGATCTGGTATAACAAGATGAGATCTTGCCTGGGGATTGGATCTGGTCAGGCCTGCTGCGGTATGAACGGGTCTGCCATGGAGACTAGAGTAAAGGAGCCCGAACGTAATGCTGGCGAAATGGTTGTGAAAGTGATGAATGATCCGCGGATTTTACCCCCCTGGCAGCGCTACCACTGCTGGCTCCGTCCGCGCGGTGATTTTGAATCGCAATTTCGTATATTTCTTCGAACCGCAATTTGTCGTATATTTATTTCTTATTAGCGCAGTTTATAATACTGAAGAGTAATATTCATATGCTTTCGTTTAAATTATGAAATGATAATATATTAGTAATTTTTTACTTGGAGGTGATCTATACTGTAAATGTTTTATTTGTATACGGCGACACGTACGATTAAACAGCCATAATGTGAATATTGCATACTGGATTTTCAAGAAAAATATTTTTTTCGTCGCTACAAAAAGAAATAATAAAATATATAATTTACATCAAACCTCAAATCAACCAACAAACCAAATCGAATCTAAACCCCAGGCGGGGCAACAACTTAAATATTAGAAAACTACCTATTCTAGTGATGGAAGAGACATGCGGGGTAAGCGCAATATTTACCCATGGCGAAGTAAAATCAAAAAATAAATCCAATTGAATATTATAGGTAATACATTATAACGAAATGGGAGCGAGGGGGATTTATATTAAAGGATTTGCATATTTAACCTAAAAAACGTTTTTTTATCCAAGCACCATGCATTACATTTTTGCTGTATCAAAGGAATCTCTAACAGCATTAAAATTGATGGCAATTATAATTAAATTCGGCGACGATAGCATGCAATAAAAGAAATACAAACGATTTGGCAAAATGAATCAACATGTAGTTGCACATGCCGATGTCAATATTTGTCAATACTTTCGCTAATTCGCGAATTAATTGCATAAACATAATATTAAGGTTCAGTTCTTACCTTTATTGGATGGTCTTTTTCTGTTTTGATTTTATAAATACTTTTAATACCGAAATATCACTCAACGATGCGCGACAGCGTAAACAGTATGTAACTGACATATATATAATACTCACATATATAGTAACTGAAAGTAATACGTCACTGTATGTATGTCACAAACACATATATATAATACTCACATATATAGTAACTGACAGTAATACGTCACTGTATGTATGTCACAAACACTGCTAAGCCGGTCCTCACGCACCTATCCTATTCGGTACCAGGCGCTGGTATCGCTTGCGGATATTTTTCGAACTACAAGATCTTTCATCACTTTCGCGATTCCGCCCAAGGAGACTATAGGGAAGGAGTCCAATCTCCGCATTCTGGCGCGTCCGTAAAAGTGCAACAAATAAGGGTTCCGCATAAGCGGCGCTGGGAACGTTAGTCATTGTGCACTGTGTTTTGCGCATGCATTGTTATCAGCTGTCTGTGTTATTAGCTGTCACATGAGCTGAAAATTTAAATTTTCTTAACACTAATTTATTTAATAATTAAATTTCGTGTAGCTGTAGTAGTGCCTTAAGATCTTTCTACATTTAAGTCATAGTGCAATTACCCACCTAATTATGAAAATAAACACCTAAAAAATGCCACAATAATTTATATCAGATGTAAAAATAAATTCCATTCAAATGTGGTTAGGTGACCGAGATTATAGTGTGAAAAGTACGCAGAAAATGTCAGCGCCTGGAACGCTCGAGTGTAAATTGCAACCTTACATACCACTGCATCAAGTGTAGTGCTTCAAACGAAAACGGGAAATGCATTTTAAATAACTCATCAGATAAACCGCTCCTCCTCTGTGCAAATTGCAATGACCTAGATCACCCAGTGAACTATAAGTGATGCCTATACTACAAGGTCGTATACAAATGCTCATAAAGTGAGAGACATGAGACACCGACAACTCATAAAAAGAATTGGAGTGATACACCCGAAAGTCAAATCGGGAATTTCCTTTACACAAGCTATAGCACTACCCGCGGCGACAGTAGCAAGACAGAAGTTCGCTACGCAGTAGCGGGCATCATCCGCAGTGTCAGTAGCAAGAAAGAGATTCGCTACGCACTAGCGAGCATCATCCGCCGTGTCAGTAGTAAGACACAGGTTCACTACGCAGTAGCGAGCATCGTCCACAGTATCAGTAGCAAGACAGAAGGTCGCTACGCAGTAGCGAGCATCATTCGCAGTGTCAATAGCGCAAGACCGAGGTCCGCTACGCAGTAGCTAGCATCGTGTCCAGCATCACAAGACTCGCGCGTGTTCTCGCTGTGCATATTGCAATAACCTAGAACACCCAGTGAATTATGAGTAATGCCTATACTACAAGTTCATATATAAACGCTCATAAAGTGACAGATATTAGACAACGACAACTCATCGAAAGAATTGAAGCGATACACCCGAAAGTCACATCGGAAATATCCTTTGCTAAAGCTATGACACCACCCGCAGCGACATTATCAACACAGAGATTCGCTCCGCAGTAGCGAGCATCATCCGCAATATCACGAGTTCCACGTATAACCTAAAACCTTAACAGAAACATTTGGAAAAAAAGATCAGATCAGATTTGTAATTAAGAAGAAAAATTTGTCGATCCTCCCTCGTCCGATACTCTTACACAAAGTTGCCGTCGCAAATAAACAATCTTAGTGGACGATAGGTGTTTTTTTTGACACGCGTCAACAATAAGCCGCCATAACAGTCAGTTTGACCCTGTGTACTGGCTGTATTACTATATTTTGATACACTAAAGATACGGACGACGCCTACAGGCCATATTTAACACCACGCTCTTGAATCAAATTTACGGACGTTTCTTATACCCATTCACCATACGAAGATTGGACTCCTTCCCTATAGTCTCCTTGATTCCGCCATATGCGTTCGGGCTCCTTCACTCTAGTCTCCATGGGGTCTGCTCTCAAAATTATCAAAATGGCTCTGATATGATAATACATGCTCAGATATAAGCATACACGATCTGTCATGACACTACATGAACAGATATGGCCATTTTTCTTGTCTGATCATATCTGATTCTACAGATATGATTCAGATATATTCAGGTATGAACTTTTTTTCCCGGGAAGTTCACCTTTAATCTGCAATTCGAGCAACATATGATGCATTTTTTTAAAAGTTTTGAATTTGTCACAGTAGCCCAACCCCTTAAAAGAAAAAGAAGTGAAAGACAAGGATGTTTTTCCTAACGATAAAACTCAACGAAAACACCATTGTGCGGTGCAGAAATGATGGAATAGACGAATCGATGGAATGGTACGCGTGAAAGACACGCGAAGCGCTCGGGTAGTGATTAGCAGAAGACGATTCCTAGCCTGCGCGCAGCGTGAGTACAAAACCTTTCGTGCAAACGTATCTTCGCGTAACACATCGTTGCAAGCTCGATTTCGTCCTTGCCAGTGTCCTTCATATTTTTACCGGTAAACATTGCATTTTTTAAAAATTGTTTCATTTTATTTTTTCGTCGTATATTCGTTGCCTCGTAAGCTCGTCACGACCTGTGTCATCATTTCTAACCTCAAAATTACGCGATCCTTCGAAGAATCGCGTTTGTTTTTTTGTCCTAAATAATCGTGGCGTGCAAAAAGTTATTTCATCAAACAAAAAAACCTTTTCAAAGCAATCGCATCCACAAGTTGGTTGCGAGTGTCCTCTTTGTGATAATTTCCAACGTAAAGACCAAGGACTCCTTGACCCACAATGCGGCAGCCAAACATTTCTCAAAAATCCCGTTTATATAATAAAACTATGGTCTAATAAGTGCTAAATTATTAAGCGAAGGATCGATTCTCCACAATATTGACTCAATGGATCATTTGACATCACCGACTGTGCTCAATGCTTTAAGTTTCTGCTTTAAGCTTGTTATTGACAATGGCTCATTACTTGAAAAAATATAGGACGGTTTGTTATAAGTAGAATAAATTGAAAAAATACTCATCTTCCTTCTTAGTAAATGATCACAGTTTTTCAGTTGTTTTTTTTTTTCAATCTTGTTCGTTATCGAGAATTAATTGTAATTTTGAATTTGAATTTATATCTTTGCAACTATGCTACTTTCACCATTTGAGTGTAAACTAATTCTCACCTTAATGTTTGCAGCAGCACACACAGTTTTGAGTTTGGCATTGTTTTTCTTAATTTGCTCCTTTAGAAACAAAGAAATGTGTTTTCTATAGAACATGCATAATTGAAAAGATATACAGAGGAAGAAGTAGCTTGGGCTCAATTTGCCTTCACATGCACTTTAAAATTTCCTGCGGAGGTGTATACTTGAAGGATTGAACATTACAGTTGCAGTGTGATACCGATTGTTTGAAAACATTATGTGTGTAAACATTTTCAAGCACGTTGGCCGCATTTAAAATTGTTTTCATGCAAGTTTATGCACAAATAGTCACTCTGACGGTGAATACAGTAAAAGCCTTATTTCTAAAGAATCGTTGTCTTATCCTATGTTTTTCGATAGCACAGAGTGTTTAGCCAATGAGTGTCGAGTAATGCTCGATTTTTCAAACATGTAGATAAGTTCAATAAAAGTTCAACTCCATTCAATAAGTTCTGCTACATCGTTATAGAGGAAAAAAGAAAATCTCGGTGTTTTAGTACAATTTCTCATGAAAAATTGCATAATCAACAGTTAATTTTCCTAGCTGATATGTTTGCGGAACTCATTGCCAATGAAATTCTCGTGTAATAGATGATTTTTCCGGAGAAACTGTATCGAAATGTCTGAAAAATGGAGCAGCGAAACATGTGGATACTTCGAAGTTGCACTTTTTTAGCATCTATCTAGGTCTAGAAAAACATTACGCTCGAACAGTAGTTAGCGAAACGCACGGCCCTCTTGAAACGCGTAATTCGCTATAGTTTTTGCTTCAAAACTGGCCTAAAGAGATCCAGGTAGTATTGTTCTCCGAAGAGACAAATGGATTGATTATTGCCTCGATTATTCTCGCTCAGAAAGAAGAAAATGGAGGAATACGCGAGGGAACCTTGTCCGTGGCGGATAGTGGACGATTGTGGCGGTGCTTTCACAATGGGCGCTATCGGTGGTGCCGTATTCCAGAGCATAAAGGGTTTCCGCAATGCGCCGAGCGGCATGAGCAAACGTCTGTCCGGAAGTCTGATGGCCATAAAGCAAAGATCGCCAAAAATAGCAGGCAACTTTGCGGTATGGGGCGGAATGTTTTCCACGATAGATTGCACGCTGGTGCACTTTCGACAGAAGGAGGATCCATGGAATTCGATAATTAGCGGCGCTGCGACCGGTGGCATATTGGCAGCGAGAAACGGCTTACCGGCTATGGCAGGCAGCGCGGTTATCGGAGGAATGCTCCTCGCTCTAATAGAAGGTGTCGGCATACTGTTCACTCGTCTATCCGCGGAACAATTCAAACCACCCAGTCTGGTCGTCGACGACCCGTCGCAGCTTGGCCCACCCCCACAGAATTATCCGTCATAGAGATATAGCGCAGGGAAAGAAGAAGTAGAAAAAAGGGCAGAAACTAGAATATTTCACAAATTAGGAGGTAATCTTCGAACGAGCCGTCACGTTTTCAAAGTACCGCCTGGAGCGTTTGTACTCCATGGCCGTATCATAAATTTGTACGGGTTACAATTAAGTTAAGAAGCAAAAGAGAAGAAAGAAAAATGTCTCGGTGTTGATCCCTTGAGTTCTGTTTTGTCAACTCGTCCTCAATGTGCCGCTGGAGATATCGGATGGACAGCTGGGCGATTCGACGAGTTTTCGTTCGGTGTATTCAATCCAGATGTTGTGTCGAAAGTTCCGATGAGCCGTAGAGCGCAAAGACATGCACTCGGGTATGCGCATACTTGTATAAAGGCTATACTCGTCTAACATTAACTTGTAACTGTTATATTGTCCAAGAATAAATTGACGGGTCTCCGTTTCACAAGAAATTGGAGTTCACCTTTGCAAGCAAGAGAGGAGTACTTTTTTTCTATGCCTGAAAGCATGATACTGATTAGAAACGAATTGACAAGAGGTGGCATTATAAACTGTCGTCTTCATCGTAGTCCTCCTCTTCCTCTTCATCATTTTTGTTGGTGGCTGGCACTGTGAGATCCAATTTTTCCGGTGCTTTATCTCTCTTTTTCTCCGTGTTTGGTGTTTGGGCGTTTCGTGATTGAGCTTCTTTCTCTCTCATAGCGCTCGACAATTGCATCTGCTCTACCTACCATGAAAGATGAATTTAAGGACCTTGCAAATGGCCAATCGCATTGAATATTGCCTATGCTAATATAATGAAATTGTAAAAACGTTACTTAGAAATAGTCACTGCTACTGAAAACGGTAACTCTTTTTCTTTTCGTGACAAATTGAATGAACAATGACTGTTGATTAATTGCCGTTGATTATGCCGGCTAGTGATTTGTAGTTCTTGTCATAACTAAAATTGCTCATTTTAATATATTAATTCGTAGGTTTTTATATTTAATTGACATTCGAATAGCTAAGTGAATAGCTAAATTTAAAAAAACGGCATTTTTGCGGCAGGCAATCTTCACGGGACTTGTTTAATCATGGCGCCGCAGGCACTAACCTGCAGACAATTGATTTGTTCGTCGATATCTGCCAACAGCTTTGTAATAAATTCTTCCTCTTCGATCAGCTGATTCTGCCATAACGCGAGATCTTCCAGACGCTCCATACTCGCATTTGTTTACCCGTACGACCTGACGAGCAAAAGAAACAAGGAATAGACAAAGCGTCCACACGACGTTTGTTTTCATCGAAAATATACTCGTTGCGTTATTAGCATTAAGTAATTGAAAAAAAACTGTTTGCTGCAGGGTGGTTCCACCTCGCGACTTTTAGTGCAACATGTTTATTTATCAGCTAAAGTATAAGTCACCCCAGCTAACCACGTGCCGTAAATATACCCCTCATGTAGAATGCGTCGGACCGGTACTGTTGCCACCTCGTACGTGCGTACGGCACTGGTACATTACCGGTAAGCCGTACGGTACGTTGTATCGTCAATGTACTAGTAGAGTACCGGTACAGTATCGCCACCGTGGAGCCCGTAGACTGCAGTACGGTGTACTGCAGTGATACACCTCCACGGTGTATCGCTACCGTGGAGGTACGAGTACGCCGGTATCCCGTAGCCGTACATTATCGGTACTGTAGGGTACGGCGTACTCCACATTTGCGGTACGCTGTACTAATGGTACGCTTGGTTAACTGGGACATTGTAATCTTAGAAATCTAGTTCGGTCGGTAAGTTACCAACGATCGGTAACGTTGCCAGCGGTGGATAAGGAATACTGTAGCTTTTTATTCTAAGCTAGTATCAATTGTCACAGTCTTGTGGTCAACGTTGAGGTGCGATATGAAACAGTACGAGGTCACAACAATAAATGAAGTATTTATTTAATACAATACTCATAGGTATAAAGTAATGAAAACGATTCAACGCGTACTCACGGGCCGGCGACTAGACGGGAAGAGCGGCAAATATATCCCTACGGCAAACCGTGGGGCCTAGTCGGTGAAAGAGAAAGGAAATTTCCCTACCGGGATTATCAGGAAGACTAGAGGCAAAGAACAGATATTACATGGAACTCCACAGCCCGTGTTAATATTTGGCAGAAAAAATGTAGTTAGTATTTCCGCCGGTAGACTGCGCGGCGATGTATCGGTGTGCCACACACAATGATAGAGGTTCAAGGCACGCCTCTCGCGGTTGTCTCTCTCTCTCGCGTATGCCTATCGGGCTATAGTGCTGTGCCGCTTGTATTAATGGTCGCGTGACCGACCAAGCGTTGCGCGGTTCGGTAGGAGACAGCGCATCATTTAAAATCACGTTGAGATATTTCTGTTGCGGACGACCGTATTTTGGGGGGGCACAAGGAACCTTCTGAATCAGTGATAAATTATAGTGGCGCTTAGTAAAAAATAAGTCACAATCAATTATTATACCCAAAAATAAACTGGAATAAAAAGTTTGCGCAAATTTTGTAGATTCAGACGTTTTTGCATTTTTCCCGAAAGGTCGCGGCTACGAAATTTTATCTTAAATATTTTCTTTAAGCATTCGGTCCCCTCCTGTTTTTATTGTCGTTACGGGATAAACTTCCGAAAAGCTATTACACCCGATTCGGCCGAAATTTTGCACAGATGTTCCATTTAGAATATAAAGACATACCCGGAAGGAATTTTTGGCGCGTTCCAATAAAAACCAAGTTTTAAAGTTTATTTTTTAGCCCGCACGAGTATATCTATATCGCTCGCCACGGCCGATCGATATCCCCACTCCTCCGACTTCACTGGTGGCTAGACGTGCCGCGCTTACCCCTGCAAGTAGATGTATATAACCTAAACAAACCCAACCAAACCCAAACACACAAACCCAGCCGGTGGGACCTGGTGTCTGGAGACCCCTAAAAAAACGGTGGACACGATTTCTCAAAAACCATCGCATCGATTTTATTGAAATTTTGCACACTTCTTCAAAATAGCATTGACTAGTGATTGAATGGAGCATTTGTAAAAAAATTGAAATTTGGATTTTCGGCAGAGTTATATGCAAAATAGTTCAATTTTTGGTACAATTTACGCTACGCATAGTCTTGTAAAATTAGTTGTAATCGAAAAAAAACTTCGCTTAATCACGGGTCAATGCTATTTTGAAGAAGTGTGCAAAATTTCAATAAGATTGGTGCATTAGTTTTCGAGAAATCGTGTCCACCGTTTTTCCGAGGGGTCACCGGAAACCAGGTCCCACCGGCTGAATATCCGAAATTTGTTCATGACATTAAAAAAAATTATTATTGTAATGATGCTCTTTTATGTGCTTATCATGTGGAATAAAATCATTTATCAATTGTATTTTCTTTAATAAGGAAAATATGCTTTTTGGCTTAAAAAACACATGTAACCCCTTAAAAATTATTTTCGTCTAAATATTTACGTGTCGTCGTTGTTAGAAAAACGATGGAAGCTCAGCTTGAGACTCGTCTTAGGAACATTTTGGCATCCATTATAGGCACATCTGCTACACGATGGCATCGTTAACAATATTGCAACTCACAAACAATTTTAAATAGCCAATTTTCCGTGGGCAAAGAGTCTAACAGAAAAGCGCGAAATACACGAATACACGATTAATTAACTAGTTAGATTGATATTCAGTATTAATAATCAAGAACACGTCCGAGGCCTGTCAAATTTCTGACAGATGTGAGCAAAGTAGGAACAGATTTCTGTACCCCGTAGCACGTTCCTTGGAAGAAATCGCTGAGGGCATGCTAAAAAGAGATGGAACGGGTGAGATGGAAAGGAGCGAGAGAGTAGGAGCGAAAACAAATCGATTTAAAGCCGGGGCTCCCCGGCAGAACGAGCACGTGCTTTAGGCCGCCCGACCGTTACTGCTGTTAACATTGGAATCTGCAAGAGAGCGAGCGAGACGCGAAATCACCTCAACCGTAGTTGGCTCGAGCATAGGAAGAGGTGGAGCTGGGTGGAGCCAAGCGCGCCTGCGGATGTGTCCGTGCACATCGATACAGGCAGCGCTTTAGGTGGTTGGGGGAGTAACTACGAAACTCCCCCAAGAAATCTTGCCAAATCGTCCCATAAGTCGTGTTGTTCCATGTAATATCTTTTATTTGCTAGAGGTAAGGACAGCCCCCTGACACTGGGTACTATTCCTATGGCAATAAATTACTCGCGTGTTGTCCGGGATGTTTGATTGCGCTACAGTCCACTTCGTGGCGCCAGTGGTCACCTGCTCGATCTCTTTTACGCATGCGCGATCCATGCTCGATATAAAAATAACATTTTCGGAGTATTTGGAGTTTTACGCGTTTTACGGTTGTGTTGTGACTTGTGGCTTGTGAGTACACTACAATTTTCAGAACATTTTAAATGGCAAAAAATCAATTCGCCATCTGTGAAGTGTATTTTTTGTTTACCATGACAAACCTTCTGTATTGTGTGTAGGTTATATATATCAAACGACGAAAAGCGACAATTGGTTTGAGATAAATCATACCGATATGCATCGTCCCTGGTTGTACCTCAGGGTACAAATCAAACCCAGAAAAGGTGAATTTTTTCACAATTCCCAAGAACCCGCAAAGTGAGAATTTGTGGGAAATAGCTGTGCGGCGAAAGAGCAGCTGTGTGAAACGTGGAAAACCGAAATAATTTGGGTACGCCACTTTCTAAGTCCTGATGGAAAAGTGCTTGGAATAGTGAGTTCGATCATTTTTTTTGTCGTAACCCGAATTTTTATTTTTTTCCTCCTACATTCGAATTATGACGAAAATTTCAGGGGAAACACAAAATCCCTCACTTGAAATAAGGAAGTGTCCCTTCGCTATTTCCGTGGAATAAGACAGAACAGCTACAGTCAGAAAATGTGTTAACAGAAAATGAAACGGCAAAAAAAATTCGAAATTTTGTACCACATGAAAAATACTCAAGGTTCATTTATGTATTATAAAGAAAAAACCGGTCATTTTATTAAAATGTACATTAAATGTTGATATTTTGAATTGAAAAATTATTCAAGGGAAATAAATATATTTTTCCTCATATTTATATGTATCGATTTATTTCTTGACATTTTCATGCTTGTGAGAAACCGACACGCATTGACACCGATTGAAATAATCATATTATAATAATGATTATAATCAACATTTTCTCCATTGTTTGGTGGGTTCGGCTGGTTCACCGGTTATATATCACATATATAGTTATCGAGCAGGTGATTACTAGCGCTACACGTGGCACCGATTGAAAATAAAAACGACGGACATTACGCGAGCCATGTATGACTGTGTCACGTACGACGTTTTTCTTTGATTTCTTTTTGACCAGCACACACATAATTGTACACGTGCGAGAAGCAATAGTCAGCTATTGGTATTTTTCACCGCAACCAAAAATATAAGCGTTCGAGATACCTATCACAATTGTATTGCTTCTCACACACTATAGACGCGTGCATCACAGACCCTAGCAAAGATATACGCTTTCCTTGTTTATCACCTGGGCACAATACCTAATGCATGTATTTTCGTGTAGCGAGCCGCTCTGCTATTTTTTCCCGCTCTGCATAAGAGCAGTAATAAAAGTTGTCCGGCCGGAGCCTCAAGCCCTATGATAGGGATCGGCAATGCGACATGGTAGAGATCCAAAATATCCAACTTTTATTGTTTCTCAGAGGAGGTCGAACTCTCGGATATTAGACGAAAAATAGTTCTTCTCTGTGCCCAAATTAAGAGAGTAGCCCTTCTGGCAAAGTCATCTCCCCCTTATAAAACCTCCTTGTTTCGACGACAAGGGCGCAGTATAGCCGAAGTTTTTAACGCCGATACACTGTTCGTCATCCAGTTCTTCCGTAGAAGAGAGTGATCCGACAGTAGTATCGGACGTATATTATAGCTTTCAGTTTTCAACCATAACCATTTTTACGCGTCGTTACGCTGTCCGAAATCCGGGTCTTTTGTAGAAGAGTGTGATTCGGCGTAATTATTAAAGTCAATTTATATTGTTTTTATAATCAAAAGGGTCAAACGACCAAATATTTCAAGTACAAATTATTGTTAATCCGCGACCGGATCTCTAGAAGATTGTGAGAGTACGCGTGTGTGTTTAAAGAAATATTCAACGAAAGCAAGAATACGTTATTGTAAAGCGACGACACCGCTCCTGATTATCAAAGGTATTTATCACATTATAAATTTACTTGGAATGTACCAAATTATTATTTCATCGAGTGTGTATTAAACTATTGTGTGACTCAAGACATTGAAGTCCCTTTATTATCAATTTCCTAAATCCATAAAAGAAACAAGATCTCTCGAGGTCTCACAGCAAACGTTCCCACATAATTATTATCCCGAAGAGCACTCGTGACTCATTAGGGTAGTAATCGGAGTAAAGCGTTTACCGCTCGACGCTTATAACTCTAGAAATATATATATCTTTTCTAAACGGCTTCGGACGTAACAACTGATGGTGACAGGGGGCTGGGTAAGGAGTACGAACGCCTGTGGCGAGCCCGATCCAAAAGTGTCCGTCAAACTGTGGATTTTAATAGTTAGTATTTTTACGGCGTGCGTCGCTAGTGCATGACCGCACCGAAGTGAACTAAACGACAAGAACACAACCGACGTCATGTGTCATCGATGATTCTCGCTCGTCCTCCGTTTTGGCATAAAGCGTGTTCGGGCTAACCAATTTTGCGAATTGTGTTAGATGTAAATAAAAATAATTGTATCTCGGTGTAAAATATATTTAGTGATCTGCGGTGAAAACAATCAATCATAGGTAAGAAAAATAGTACTTACATTCATAAAAAGAATGGTTTCGTTTTATCGTACCATTATCGTACCGAGTGAAATAAAAATTATCACAAACGCGAGATATGGGACAAGTGTCCCGTCGATGAGACAAAATATTTATTTTCGAGGCGTGAAAATGGGAAGTGAGTGGGTGAAATATCGATTTGCCATTTTCATAGAAAGTCAAATTAAATAAAAGGCTTGTAATATTGTTTGAATTGTTGCTTTCAGTGCCCGACCGCGAGACAAACTTGGCGTGCAGCGATCGATCGAGAACTGACGTTAAAATCAACACTCTCCATCAACATCTCCATGAAAAATTTGCAGTACGTGGAATGCCAAGCACACAACGAAGAGTTCACGAAGAGAGTGATAAACTATTATCTTGTCATGAGAGGACATTTTCTAGCGCGATCGGTCAACGAAAATAATGACGCAACAAAAATTAAAACGAAAGACAATAGGAAAAAAATAAAAACTGTAAGATCGATTTATCTGTACAGCGTGTCATAATGTGAAAATATGATGTGTGATAATTTGTAAATCTTTTGTTTGAATTCAAAATTCTTATGAATTTTCTTGTCTATGTTTTTACTGCTTCCGCAACGAAAAAAAAACATTGACTCAATATCTGTATTTCGTTATTATTCTTTATCTGTACAGCGTATCATAATGTGTAAATATGAGATGTGATAATTTGAAAAACTTTTGTCTGGATTGAAATTTCTTATGAATTTTCTTGTGTCTAAAAATAAATTTTGTTCGTTACGGTTTCCGCAAGGAAAAAAAACTGACTTAATTTCTGTATTTCGTTATTATTCTTTATCTGTACAGCGTGTCATAATGTGTAAATATAGTGATAATCTGTACATTTTTTGTCTGGATGCAAATTTCTTATGAATTTCCTTGTGTCTATAAAAAAATGTTGTTTGTTACTGCTTCCGCAATAAAAAAAAACATTGACTTCATTTCTGTTTTTCGGTATTCTCCAAAGCAATCTATATATAAGAATTCTGTCTATCTATATAGAAATTGCCTTCATCAACTGGTTGTACAATTAATTTCATGAAATGACCGCTCCATATAAAGTAGCAAAGGGTGCTTTTTGAATATCGTACGGCACTGCCTTTACAATTCATTTGATCAAATTATCGCTCCATATGACGGAGCAAAGGGTGCTTTCTGCATGTCGTACGGCACTGGTTTGTTGCTGACTTTACTTCGGTGCGGTAGGAGAGCAGCGCCGCCCTTCTCGTCCTCGCTTTTGCGGACGTTTCGACGACACGGCGTTCGTACTCCTTACCTCTAGTCTTCCTGGGGATTATGCTCTCCACTGCGACGTCGCTGTGCTGGTAAAGAAGATCCTGTTGTTGTCAGTAACCACTATAGTTTTTCAACCGTCGCGATTTCTTGCGATTGCGAGGTGCTGTGCACGGCGAGAGTCTCTCGTTTTCGACGCAATTTTTTTACGGATGAATGATCTTTCGGGACTTCGACGGTATCCCGTCTACAATGGGCACAAAAAGTATTTTTATACCTCGATTCTCTGAAATACCGCTTCGGAAAAGCAGAATATTTGGCAAATAGTTTTATTTGATAACCCATTTCGAACAGACAGAATGAAGCCTGTTATTGAAAAACCAGAAAGAAAATTTACAAACAAAATAATTCAATCATAACAGAAATTCCATAGTGAAATAAATATTTGCACATTAACTTCTTGAAGATACATTGTACATGTTAATTGTTAAATTCACCAAATCTTTAGTCTAAATTCTAAAAGTTTTTAATATTCGGTATGAGTTCCATTAACTTCTAATATTGCCTGCAATCTTCTTGGCATCGACTCAACTAATTTAGTCGTTGCTTCTGTTGAAATTTGTTGCCACTTTTCAACTATTAAACGCTTGAGGTCTTTTTTAATTAGAAATCTGAGTTTTACTCACTTTTAAATTCAACCAATGCCACGAATGTTCAATTGGATTGGTGATCGCGGAGGAGTCAGCGGCCTTCTACGAACGTTGTATAAATAACCATTCTTTAATTTTTAGGCTCTGTGCGTTGGGTCGTTGTCTTGCTGGAAACGAAACGTGTCACTTATAGCCAATTTCGATGCACTGTTTGCCTAATTATCACGCAACACCTCAATATAGTCTACAGCTTTTATCGTGCTATCGATAAAGCTCAAATTTTGAACGCCATTAGAAGCCACGCAGCGTCAAATCATTACATGCCCACCGCTGTGTTTGACTGTGGCCTGTATAGTAGATTTGTTTGCTGCAAAGCAACGTTCGGTCTTCGCCATACAGATCTTTTTCCATCTCATTCCAAAATATTAAATTTACTTTCGTCGAGAAATATTACGTCTGTCCAAAATTCTACAGTCTTGTCCAGATATGTTTTAGCGAACTGGAGACGTTTTAAGGTTGTTATGGGGTTTAGCCGTCGGGGGTGAAGTACGAGGGGAGCGTCCTATGCTTATGCACGCACCCGTTTGACTGTTTCAAACTGTTAGCTTTCAAATAATCGTCATATTAAACGTGCTTTGTATAATTATTTTGTATAACTTTTTCTCGCTTAATTAACGCGAAACGAATTGGCAACGTCGTAAATCGTGGTGCAGGCCTCCGAAGTAACTCTAGTGACGCAGCCCTTGCAGCGAGTTTTGGCTAAACTTAGATTGCTTTTCTTCTGCTAGTGCAGTATGCCAGTCGCCATTTAAATTAGGTGTTTGCGTGAATGACAGTACCGCGTGTGATGTTTACGTTGTAAAAACAGCGTAAACAAGTATTAAAAATTAATAACCTGATGGGTATTCGATCGATTGTAGGCGCTAATCGCAAATGTTGTATTGAGGGTTGTGTCCACACGGAAGGGACGCATCCGGAACTTTATTTTTATGGTTTTCCGAATCGACGTTGGGAACTCCATCGTAAGGAATTGTGGATAAACGCCGTAAATCGAACGTATGTTATATTATTTACGAAGTAAATATGTAACATGTGGGTTCGATTTTAGCAGACCATATATTTCGATTGCCTTTTGCTTTGCACTATTCTTAGTTACCAGTAATATAACCTATACATTTTTCACTTGACTTTGTGAAACTTTTTTTTTAATAGCGATACTAATGGGGAGAAATGGGTATTCGTTCCATCACACTATTTTATTTTATTTACAAGCACATTCTATTCACAATGTGAGATTTACAATCGATAATGCTTGCTGAAGCCTAGCTCTTTAGTATTTGTGCCGGTTTTACTTAACCGCCATGCGCCAATCTAAGTTTTGCTGCCGGCAGCCGTTGCGCGGCGCCACCACGAAAGTTACTTCGGAGGCCTATATCATAATGCTCAGGTTGGCAGAAGTGTCGCGAAGTTAGAGACATACCCAGGTAGCAAAATGTTATCTATATGGCATCCGAAAGATATCGCGAAACGGATACGGATAACTTTTTTGTTGTCCAAAAAGACGCCGTTTTGTATTACAAAACGTATCACTTATGTCCGCTTAGCAGATAACTTATTTGTGTCAGATAGTTAACTATACGGCAACTTTTAATGGTTAACAAAGTGTCGATGGAAGGTTAACTCTTTTCGGTTGTCGGTACGTTAGCGCAAAGTCATCAAATCGATATATCTTAGATATCTTATTAAAGACAAAAAAAGCCAAGATACCACTGCCATCTAAAAGTCGTCCAATAGGCATCCGAATGAGGTTAACAAAACGACATCTAAACGGTATCAAAGAATACTATCGAAAAGATATCTATTTATTGGCGATATACATTGTGACGGACGATATTTTCTCTACACGACACGAGAACTTAAACACGAGATCTGGTGCGAGAAACCGTCACCTTCGGCCGTTCCTCCCGTGCGCGTGCATCCGCAGTACCCGGGGCGCCAGAGAATTTTGTATCGCCGGATTTCTCAACCGGACTAAACTGGGGTCAGGGTGATCAGACCCGACCCGCCAGGCGGTGGCTGGAGCTCTCCTCGATTTTTGGTTTCCCCGGGAATCTTAACCGGGTTCGGAGTCTGGAGACCTCCTCGATTTTTGATCGCCGGAATCGTTTAACTGGACTAAACAGGATGCACTTACACGGGAAAGAACGGTTGCGGTACAGCACGGCCGCTCAGGCTGTGGGTTGTGGTAGAGGGGTCGGGATTCACTGGGGAGTAGCGTGAACGATCACGGGATCTGTCGCTTTCGCGACACCGGAAACGTCACTAATAAAATAAAACCATGGTTTTATTTTATAGTGCGGGAGCCGGTGGATTATCCACCCGAGAACTTTTCACGTAAACGAAATTTAATCGCGAACACGAACTGCACGCGAAACGTTACGCGAACGGGAACGAGAGAGCACGACGACGTGCCTCTGATGCGAGAACGAGAGCGCGAGAGAGACACGACACGTCTCTCCATCGCGGCGTCTGATCGACAACTCTCTCACGATATCTTCAAAATCGGGAGCGATCGCGATTTTGGGAGACAACCGTCTCACGCGAAGATTCGGTAGCAACTCTGTACCTCGCGCGACCAAGGCCGGCGTGCGCGGGATTATGCGAGAGCGAGACAGAGCGCGTTAACAGAAAAAATGTCAACACGCTCGCGGCATCGGACCATGCGAAATCGCCGGTTCAAGCGAGAACTGTATCTCGTATAATATCGAGAGCTGAAATATTATTTCGGGAGCTGGAATAGTGTAATAGAATATTCCTTTCGGAATCTATATTTTCTGCCCGAGTTACCCCGAAAACGGAACGTTAACAAATCGGGACCTTTTCTCATCGGTAACATGGAGGCTCTCGGAGATCGCATCCCCTGGCCACCGTGCGAAAACGGGCAAAGCTTCTGTCCAGAAGCGCGGCGCGGAGGTCTCCAGCCTCCGCCCGTAACCTAAACGGCCCGCTCTCCAGCACGATGCACCACTACGGTGGGGCGCCGGCGTTTCAGCCGGGCGTGCACCGATTCCCCGAGAGGCCTCACTGGGTGCATCCCTCGGTCGGGATTGCTCGGTACCTTGAGCCATACGCCGCTCGACCGAGTTCAGCACGCCAACCTAACCAAAACGAAAACACAACCCAAAACCTCAAACGTAACAAGACAAACATTCTAGAGAAAGGACCCTTAACACTAACAGATGGTTCGCAACCCGGGCATCGAGAACATATCTTAATCATCGGTAGCATTTTTGTGACGTGGCTCAAAAAATCACGTCACAATACTCAGTAAGAAATTTGGCGACAACACATTGGCGGCACCACTCCAAGCGAGAGCAAGTTGTGACGGAAAAATGGCATCCTTTGCCGCCGCATTAAGCTGTGTTCTAGCAGCACAGCATTGCGCATCCTCGCGTCAATGCTGGTGTTAATATTGCAGTACGAAAATGCAGAATATTGGCGGTACATTTGAAGCACTTTCATTGCTGGGTTATTGCAGCATTGCGACAGAAAAATTGGAATGTGTTATTTCAGCAAGCTGAGGGCACATTGGAGGTACGCTGTGACACTCCATTGCTGGTAGAAACGAGGCACGTTATCGCGGCATTGAGACTGAAAATTTTGAATACGCTATTCGGCAAGGTGAGGGCACATTGGCGGCATGCTGTGACGTTCCATTCATGGAGACTGGAGAGCAGTGCAGCCAGTGCAGCCAGATCGCGCGTAAAAGTTACCCACTCTCTAGTCTCTTACGCGCCCGTCACACAATCATAGTAGCGCGTGTCCGTGAGCGAGCGACGTTCGGACATCTTCGGCAAGAGCCGAGCGGGGTCGAAGATTCCCGACTGCGCCTTCGGCAGCTACACCAACACATGGACGCTGAGCACGTTCATGTGCGGCCAAGCCGAAACGAAGGCTTCGAGGGAAAAAGCAATCTGAGCACGACTTGCGCGTGACGTCACCCGACGGAACGCGCGAGGCTTTTAGATGATATCAATGCTTATTTAGCTCTTGATTCTCTGTGTTATTAATGTATACAAAAATATGTATCGCGCACTCTGATCGCTTATTTTCTTAGTTTATACGTTAATTTAAATATAAGAATACAGTAGGACCTGGCTTATCCGAACCTCGATCATCCGAACCCTCAATTATCCGAACGATGACTTAGTTTATCCGAACGCTCTATTATCCGAACGTTGCCGCGAAAGATACATTGTTGCTCGCTGCCACCGCCGTGAGTAACAATGAGCATCCCAACGCAACTTCTCCTTCTCAAACGGCTGCGAGACTTAGCCGCTCAAAAACGCGTTACAGCCGTTCGTCAATTAAAAATGGTAGATTTTATTTTTTTTAATATAAAAAAGGCATTCGACTTTTCGCAAATATTTAAAACACACACACACGCGCGCGCGCGCGCGCGCGCGCACACACACACACACACACACACACACACACATATATATATATATATTTCAACGTTCATATGTATGTCAAATTTTAATATATATGTATGTACTGTTTTTATGTACAACGGTGTTGTTTATGATCTCCTTCCAAAAAAACCCACGTTTCGATTATCCGAACTAGTCTCGGTCCGAATCGGTTCGGATAATCGAGGTTCTACTGTAAATCTAAATTACAACTTACTTATCTTCTAAAAAATCATTTACGCTTTACTCACACCCGTCCTTATGCCCAATAAATTATAATTCATAAACGTAAGCGGAAATATATTTATACTCGTATTATTATATTAATTCTCATACTTTCATCAAGCGATAAAGCATTATCCCCAAAAACAAGCCAATCATCCATCCGGCCGCTAATCATAAGTACCAGAAAGTGCACATATTCTACAAGCTATGAGATGGACCCGTTGGTAGCGTTCCTGGCTTCGGTCCGCGGGGGCTCCTAGTGCAAATTTTTCTCCAAATTTTTCATGATTTCTCATATTTTAGTGATATTTCAGATTTTCGGAGAAAAAATTTTCCCAAAAACACATTTTTTTTACTGAAAATTCCTGATTTTATATTTTTTTCCGCGGAAATTTCTCTTTTTCCTATGACCTGAGGCTGCGGAGATATTCGGAGAAAAGTTAAACATGAAAAGAAATGAGATTTTCGTAAAAAAAAACTTATTATTATTATTTTTTCCGAAAATTTCCCTTTTTCCTATTACCTGAGTGAACGGCTGCGGAGATATTCGGAGAAATTTTTAAATGAAAAAAAAATGAGATTTTCGTAACAAAAAACTTTTTACATTTTTTGATCCCTCATAATTCTGAGAAATAATGAATTTCCGAAATTTTTGCATACAATATTTTCCTTAAGGGGTAACACCACTGTAACGGCCTGCCACGAAGCGTTTTAGACAAATAATACTTGGGGTAATTATTAAGCATATATTGAAGTATATTGCAAAAAATTTTATGGGAAAATATTACAAAATGGCGACACTGCAACAAATTCTTCCGAGGCATGTTGAACTCGAGGTGCTCTGCGGCACGCAGTATAACTTGTGCCAATTTTAATCTGGACAAAATATATTTTTTTAAATTAAATGTAGATGAGTGTAGCTAGTGAACCACGTAGGGGATTTTAGAAATATTGATTTTTGAGTAATTGCCGAGTATGTGACTAAAAATGTTCAATTTTTTTTCAGGACAGTTATTTGTTAATAAATATTGTTTAAAGTAACTTATTGAAAATCCCTTACGTGGTTCAGTAGCTACACTCATGTAGACTTAATAAAACGAAATTCTTTTTTTTTTTAGATTAAAATTGGCACAGTTATACTGCGTGCCGCAGAGGTGCTTCGGAAGAATTGCTGCAGTATCGCCATTTTGTAATATTTTCGAATAAAAATTTATAGCAATACACTTAAATATATGCTGAATAAATACCGCAACCATTATTTGTTTATCACATTTTCTTTCGCCAAAAAGAAATACAAAAAAATACGCTTCCTGTAAGGCCGTTAGAGTGGTGTTACCCCTTAAAGTCTTCATTTCATTTCCGAGATTTTACCGTGATCATAAGGGGGCATCCATTAATTACGTGAGGTGATTTTGGCGATTTTTCGACCCCCCCCTCTTCCCCTGGTGAGATGTCGTGAGATTTTGCTCGACCCCCTCCCCCCACCTCTAATCTCACGTGAGATTTTTCAAAATGCATACGTTCACGGAAAATAAATTGTAGTAGAAGTAACTGCGGTTGTAGTACCATTTACTCCACCATGTAAAGTAGTAGGGAGACTCTCCCTACGTGATAAAAATTATGTGATTACTAAAATTACTAAAATTACTAAAATTACGTGATATTTGCCAAAGCCCCCCTCTCCCCCACGTGAGATTGGGTGAGATTTCGCTCGACCCCCCCCCCCCCAAACGCCTTACGTAGTTAATGGACGCCACCTAATTAAAATGATGAAATATTCGGAAAAATTCGAAATAGTTCGGAGAAATTCGGAGAAACTCGGATGTTTGCGTAAAAATATTTGTTACAATTCATAGAAAAATTCCGAAAAATTTTCCGGAAAAAATCGGAGTTTTTCAGAAAAAAACTGCACTAGGGGCGCGGGATCGTTCCCTGCGCTCAGTGCTTTTTTTTTTTAAACTATTATTACTATTAATTCTTATTTGATTAGTTATTTTTATTAGTTATCATTATTATTTTAATTGGTTATCGTTTCGTGTCGAAAAATTTATGGCGCACTCTAACCGCTTATTTTATTAGTTTGTACGTTAATTTAAATATAATAATAAATGTAAACTACAACTTATTTATCTTCTAAAAAATTGTTTGCGCTTCACTCACACTCGTCCCTATGCCAAATAAATTGTAATTCATAAAAGTGAGCGGAAATATATTTATATTCGTATTATTGTATTCATTCTCATATACTTTCATCAAGCGATAAAGCATTATCATAATGTATCTGGCCGCGAATCGTAAGTACCAGAAAGTGCACATATTCCACAAGCGATGAGCTGGTCCCATTGGTAGCGTTCCTGGCTTCGGTCCGCAGAGGCGCGGCATCGTTCAGCGCGGTCAGTGTTTTTTTAAAATTATTATTACTATTAATTCTTATTTGATTAGTTATTTTTATGAGTTATCATTATTATTTTTTTATTTTTTTTAAATTGTATCTGCTACGGCGAACGCTTCGCTAATTGTAGCTTTCATGTACAGGGATTTCCCCTTTTTTACATTTCCCACCATTTTCTCCAATCCACATCCCATATCGATCCCTAATATATTTCCGCTCACATACTTTCATCAAGCGATAAAGCATTATGATAATGCTTTTGTCGCTTGATGAAAGTATATGAGAATGAATATAATAATACGAATATAACTATATTTCCGCTTACTTTTATGAATTACAATTTATTTGGCATAGGGACGGGTGTGAGTAAAGCGCAAACAATTTTTTAGAACATAAATAAGTTGTAATTTAGATTTTTTATTATATTTAAATTAACGTACACACTAATAAAATAAGCGGTCAGAGTGCGCGAAAAATTTTTCGACACTAAAAGATAACTAATTAAAATAATAACGATAACTAATCAAAATAACTAATCAAATAAGAATTAATAGTGATAATAATTTTAAAAAAAGCACTCAGCGCGGGGAACGATCCCGCGCCCCTAGTGCAATTTTTTTTTCTGAAAAACTCCGATTTTTTCCCGAACATTTTTCCGAATTTTTCTATGAATTGGAACAAATATGAAGGATTCGGAGTTTTGCGGACGATTATTTTTACGCAAACATCCGAGTTTCTCCGAATTTCTCCAATTTTTTTCGAATTTTCCCAAATATTTCATCATTTTAATTATGATCACGAGAAAATCTCGGAAATTAAATGAAGACTTTAAGGGGTAACACCACTGTAACGGCCTTACAGGAAACGTATTTTTTGATATTTTTTTTGGCGGAAGAAAATGTGATAAACAAATAATACTTGCGTTATTTATTGAGCATATATTTAAGTATATTGCTATAATTTTGTATCCGAAAATATTACAAAATGGCGACACTGTAGCAATTGTTCCGAAGCATGTCCAACCTCTGCGGCACGCAGTATAACTGTGCCAATTTTAATCTAAGAAAATAATTTTGTTGTATTAAGTCTACATGAGTGTAGCTACTGAACCACGTATGGGATTTTCGAAAAGTTAATTTAAACAATATTTATTAACAAATAACTCTCTTTAAAAAAAATTGAACATTTTTAGTCAAATACTCGGCAATTCCTCAAAAATCAATATTTCTAAAATCCCCTACGCACAGTAGGAGAAAAGCCCAAAAACCTGGCCAAAACCCCAAAAAATAAATTTTCGAAATAGGGTCAGTTGAGTAGTCATTCAGGTAGAGGACTAGTAACTGCATTCTATTGTGGAAGGGAAAGCCCTTTAAGTGTATACCTGCGCCGCAGCGTCAGTTGGCAGTGAGTGTTCGTGAAGAGTGTACGTGTCACGCGCCGAACAGACGAAAATAACGCTGACTTCAAAAACCCATAACTTTAAAGTGACGGGTTTAATTTCAATTCTGCAACATGGATACGACTTCTGGAGGTATGTAGAACATGTTTTTACATCGGTTGAATCGAAAGTTTATGTATAAATGATTGAAATGTAGTATAGCCTTCGGCATAAATAAAATTGAATAATTTTGAAAACTTATATTTTCAACGGTCCGAAAAGTTATATATTTTGTCACATTTTGCAAAGCTCCTAGTCTCGGCCTTTAGTTTAATGTATAAGCTTTCGAAATTTACAAGAGTTACCTGCGGAAAACGTGCGTCTTGTCCGTTATGATTTTTTTCGCATCGTGCGGTAGCCGAGCGTGCACGCGACACTATTGAGCAGCCGCTGCGCCTCTACCTGAGAATGGGTGAAGTAGCATCATAACGGACAAGACGGCTGTTATACGCTTGAAATAAATTATTTTAATATATATGTATGTGTATATATATATATATATATAAATTTTCTGTGATTTAATTATGATATATACGTATGCATATATATATATATACATATTAAAATCAACCACATAAAAATTTCTTAAATATGAATGAAATGTTATAACATTCGAATAAAATATTTGAATATATATATATTATATAGTAAGCAAAGCTTTCTTTTAACCAAATCCATGTCAATATTTTCTGTCTAATTTTCTTAAAATTATTTCAATTATTGCGGTTATTTATTTGGTAAAATAATGTACATTGTTCAAGCTTTTGTATTAATTGAAAATTTTATCTTTTCCTTTAACACCAATTTTCTACAATTTTATGTCTTTATTACAGGATCCGGTTACAAAGAATTGGTGCTGACAAGGAAAGAAGTATTTCTGATAATCAGCGAGCATTTATCCGATAAATTCGCTTCCTTGATCGAATTTATGGTAGAAAAAATTTCCAAGGACACCGGACGTACAGTTGTAGTGCCTGAGGACTCGAAACGGACTTTTTCGATACTCTTCAATCAAATGAGAACGAGGTGGCAACAAGCTCACAGAAAATCCTGTGTATTTTTCAAGAATAACGGTGAATGGCTTAGCAAGCAGGTATGTTTTGCCGCACCTACAGACACTGTAGTAACAAGCCCGGGTAATACGGGCGACCGCCCGTCCCTTGAGTTTACAATGTCCAGTGAAAGATCTAAACGAAGGAAGACCCAAGATATTCGTACATCGTTCAACTCGGTCGAGTTAGCATACGCTACTCAGATGAGCCTTCGCTCTTCAGGACAATCCGACGCCGCAAAAGTTATTAAGGACGTAACAATGACGAGTCCTTTAAGAGCTTCCAAGTATCTTAAAGCTTACTCAGCAACGGATGAAATTACTTTATCCGAAGAGGCTGCACTTTCCGCTATGATTGAATATAAATTCTCCAAGAGTACTTACCAGGGAATGAGAAGATTAGGGAAGGAAAATAACTGTAAGCTATATCCGTCTTACGAAAAAGTGATGAAAGCAAAAAAGCGTTGTTATCCACCACGTGATGCAATCAGGATTACAGAGAGTAGTGCAGAAGTCCAACTACAGGCACTATTAGATCATACAGTTGAACGTATTTTACTCGTTCAAAATGTACTCATTCAAAGATTGACTCCAGATAATGTTCGTAAAATGGACTTGATTTGCAAGTGGGGTTGCGATGGAAGTTCTGGGCAAAGTGAATATAAGCAGACGTTCAGTGATGACAGCAAATCTGATGCGCATGTATTCTTTACTTCAGTCGTGCCATTACAACTCGTGTGTTATGATCAACAATCGAAGGAAGAAATAGTTGTTTGGAAGAACCCCAGACCCTCGTCTCCACGATTTTGTAGACCGCTTAGACTACTGTTTCTACGCGAAGACACAGAGTCAACACTTAATGAAGTCCAAATTGTTGAAGAACAAATAAAGTCACTTCGTCCATTCGAAAGTGTAATAGATGGAAAAGAAATCTCCGTAATGTACAAGTTGTTGTTCACCATGATAGATGGTAAAGTTTGCAACGCTGTATCATTGACGAAATCTGCTCAACGGTGCTATTTGTGTGGAGCAACCAGCAAAGATTTTAATGCCATCGACACTGTATTGCAAAGGGAAATCAATGAAACAAATTTGAAGTTCGGATTGTCGACGCTGCATGCGTGGATACGGTGCTTCGAGTATTGCTTACACGTGTCTTACAAACTCGGCATTAAAAAATGGCAAGCTCGAAGTGCCGAAGAAAAAAAAATTACCCAGGAACGCAAGAGGGCCATTCAAGAAGGATTCAAGAAGCAATTGGGTCTAAATATCGATCGCCCAAAGCCTGGATACGGCAGCAGCAATGATGGCAACACAGCTCGGCGATTCTTTGAAAATTCGACGGTTTCCGCTGCGATAACGGGGGTCAACGAAGAAGTTATTAAACGCTTGTACGTAATCCTACAAGTTATATCGTGTGGCCACGAGATAAACTGTGAAAGATTTGAACAGTATGCTATTGAAACGGCAAGAAAGACCGTTGCATTATACCCTTGGTACTCCATGCCTACTTCGGTGCACAAACTATTAATTCATGGTCCAGTGATAATAACTCATACTCTATTACCAATCGGCCAATTATCCGAAGATGCTCAGGAAGCTCGAAACAAAGACATCAAACGATATCGAGAAGATTTTGCGCGAAAAAGTTCCAGGGTTAAAACTATGGAAGATGTTTTTCATCGGCTCTTAGTTACTTCTGATCCGTACATTTCAAGTGTCAGAAGACTACCACAGAAGAAGCTGAAGAGTTTGTCGCCGGAAGCTGTAGCGATGTTGATCGCTCCTAAAGTGACTGCTGCAGCAGACGAATTTTGCGCCGAGATTGAAGCCGTGCCGGGAGTTGTAATAGATACAAACTCGGATAATGATTCTGACTCCGACTCCGACTCCGATTACGATTTTGATTAAGAATAAAATTTTCTATTTTTGAAACGTTCCGTATGTATTTTGGAAATAAAAATAATAATTGCGTAGAATACACTGTTCACGTTTATTTTATTATGATGATTTTTTTAAATATATTAATTTATCTATTTAGCAGGATACTCGGCCATTTTGTTTATAACAATTTGCTGTAAGCTCTTTGTTGCAAGTTATAAACAATAGATATCGGATTGGTAATCAGCGACCTTGAAAACCCGTATATACCAATTTTTGTCAACATCTGGTAACTTTTTAACGTTCATGTCGGCCATATTGGATCGGCCATTTTTTTTACGATAATTTGGCTTGCGGATTCGTAATCAGCGACCTTGAAAACCCGTAAATACCAATTTTTGTCGACATCTGGCAAATTTTTAACATTCATGTCAGCCATATTGGATCGGCCATTTTGTTTACGATAATTTGGCTTTCAGATTCGTAATCAGCGACCTTGAAAACCCCTGTAAGCCAATTTTCATTCCCGTCAAAGGTCATTTGAGGTTTTGGCCAGGTTTTTGGGCTTTTCTCCTACTGTGCTACGTCGTTCACTAGCTACACTCATCTAGATTTAATTAAAAAAAAATTATTTTGTCCAGATTAAAATTGGCACAAGTTATACTGCGTGCCGCAGAGCACCTTAAGTTCAACATGCCTCGGAAGAATTCGCTGCAGTTTCGCCATTTTGTAATATTTTCCCATAATTTTTTTTTGCAATATACTTCAATATATGGTTAATAATTACCCCAAGTATTATTTATCTAAAACGCGTCGTGGCAGGCCGTTACAGTGGTATTACCCCTTAAGGAAAATAATGTTTGCAAAAATTTCGGAAATTCATTATTTGTTAGAATTATGACGGATCAAAAATGTAAGAAGTTTTCTTACGAAAATCTCATTTTTTTCATCTATAACCTTTCTCCGAATATCTCCGCAGCCGTTCACTCAATAGGAAAAAGAAAAAGTTCCGGAAAAAATAATCAGTTTTTTTTTAAGAAAATCTAATTTTTTTCATCTTCAAATTTTCGTCGAATATCTCCGCAGCCTCAGGTTCACTCAGGTAATAAGAAAAGGATAAATTTCCGAGGAAAAAAAAAGAGAAATCGTGAATTTTCAGTAAATAAATGTGTTTTTTTGGGAAATAGACCAGTACTTGAATCTTAAGCTAGATCAAAAGATAATCAAAAGCTAGAAACATCAACAACATCGAGGTTAGTCGTTTCTCATATTCCATTTCTTTATAACTCCATAGTATAATAAACCACACTCTCACACATCACTCATTTCAAACACCGATGAATAAGAAGAATTAACGCAATACAAGAACTTATGCATATCAAATCAATATAGTTATAACCAAAACAGAATTAACATAACAGTTATACAAAACGACACAGCAATTTTATTACGTGTATTTAATTCCTTCAAACTTGATTTGTGAAATTGGTGTATCAAAATTTATAGAGAACAATATAATTGCTGAAGAGGACCCGACCCAAAGGGTCGTGACGTAAGAAAGCATCATTTATTTCCATCGCTGACCTTGGAAAACCTCTATTGGCCGGACTGAAGCCGAATCTTCAACTAGCAACTCGTCATCAACACGGCCGCACACATCTTTGACTCATTAATTCTCATACTTTCATCAAGCGATAAAGCATTATTCCCAAAAACAAGCCAACCATCCATCCGGCGTCGAATCGTCAGTACCAGAAAGTGCACATATTCTAGAAGCAATGAGATGGTCTTGTTGGTAGCGCTCCTGGCTTCGGTCCGCAGGGGCGCGGGATCATTCCCCGCGCTCAGTGCTTTTTTTTTAAATTATTATTACTATTAATTCTTATTTGATTATTTTTATTAGTTATTATTATTATTTTAATTAGTTATCTTTTAGTGTCGAAAAATTTATCGCGCACTCCGACCGCTTATTTTATTTGTTTGTACGTTACTTTAAATGCAATAATAAATCTAAATTACAACTTATTTATCTTTAAAAAAATTGTTTGCGCTTTACTCACACCCGTCCCTATGCCAAATAAATTGTAATTCATAAAAGTAAGGGAAAATATATTTATATTCGTATTATTATATTCATTCTCATATACTTTCATCAAGCGATAAAGCATTATCCCCAAAAACAAGTCAATCATCTATCCGGCCGCGAATCGTAAGTGCCAGAAAGTGCTTTTTTAACACAAGCGATAAGATGGTCCCGTTGGTAGCGTTCCTAGCTTAGGGGCGCGGGATCATTCCCCGCGCTCAGTACTTCGAAATTTACATTTCTCAGTTACATATTGAGTTGTGTGATCACGGAGAGTTCGAGAGAAACTGAGTGGTATCTTAATTCCGTGAAGCTTATTAGAGTCTTTATTTTGCGAATCGGGGGAGAAAGATCCTTTGGGCAGTGACGTGTCAAGAGAATACAATTAGTGCGTCATGTTAAGAGTATTTAGAATTAAATTATAGTGTCAATAATTTTCAAATTGTTATGTCAAGTAAAGTATTGTAAAATATTTTAATAGTTATATAATAGAGTTATAGATCGAGCTTAGTTTTTGTATGTCAGTTCTAAAATTTATGGCGTTAGAGTGTGCCTTAATTTGGATCATTTCTAGGATTAGTCTTTTTTGAGCCAATTTTCATTGTTTAAAATTTTTACATTGTCGAATTGAAAGTCATGTTTTTGTTCTATTGCATGTTGTGTTAAGGCTGTGTGTATTGTGGTAGTATGTTTTAGGCTATTTTTATGTTCTTTTATTCTGGTTTCAAGGTATCTTTTGGTTTGGCCGATGTATGTGGCATTGCAATCCTTACAATCGATTTTGTAAACTATGTTGGATTTTTGGTTGTTATTTATTTTGTCTTTGGTGGAGCCAGAAATCGATGAAATGTTGTGTTTATTGTTTGTGACTAATGTTATGTTGTATTGTTGGAAAAGACGAATTGGTTGATGATGGATGTTTTTTGTGTAAGGAACATTTGGAACGATGAATCGAAATTGTTGTTATTCTTTTTTTGATTGTTGATTGTGGAAAGCCGATGT
The DNA here is from genome assembly GCA_963210295.1 of Ophion ellenae. Lineage (NCBI taxonomy): Eukaryota > Metazoa > Arthropoda > Insecta > Hymenoptera > Ichneumonidae > Ophion > Ophion ellenae. The sequence continues at coordinate 29,994,504 of OY723385.1, forward strand.
TTTATTATTTTTTCTGTGAAAGAGATCGGATAGCAATTTTGTGTTATCGTGTTACTAATAAGTTTGAGGTTTTCTTTGTGAAATGAAGGATGAGATAATTTTATTGCTCTATCAACTAGCATGTAAATTATGGCTTTTCTTGGGAAAGTGGGTGGTGTGAAAAGAAATTTATGAATCTGTCTGACCAGGTTGGTTTCCTATACCAATTTGTGATAATTGAATTTTGTTTATGGATTGAAAGTATATCAAGAAACGGAATTTTTTCATCTACTTAATTTTCTGATGTGAATTGGGATTTTGAGTTATATGAGTTAAAAATATTTTTGGTAGATTCAATTTTGTCTGTTGGTAGAGCAATAATAATATCATCGACATATCTTTTATATAGTGGTAACGAAAATTTTTATTTTTCCAGACAATTTGTTTCAAGATCAATCATGACGATGTTAGATGGTATTGGAGCCAGAGGTGAGCCCAATGGTAACCCTGAGATTTGTTAGTAAATTTTATTTTGAAATGTAAAGAAAGTTGAGAACATGATGTATTCGATGGCTTTAATTATTTCGTTTAAAGGAAATGTTTTTGAAAATAGACTTGATCTTTTTTTAAGGCTTTGAATAACAAGTTGTAATGGGATGTTGGTATAGAGAGAAACAACATCAAACGAGACCAATTTGTAGTTGAGTGGAATTGAGATGTTAGAAAGTGAATGTTTTAGTTGGAAACTATCTTTGACGTGTGAATTAGTCGTATGGATTAATTTAGAAAGTTTAGATTGTATAAGTTCAGCTAGTTTATGTGTTGGACTATCTATTGATGATACTATTGGACGAAGTGGATAATTGTTTTTATGATTTTTTGGCAGTCAATAGAGACGAGATAGGTTGCAATTTTCAGCTTTCAAGTATTTCTATTTTGTTTCATCAATGATTTTTAGGGTTTTCCATCTGGAGAGAATATTGTTAATGCCTTTTGTAGAGTGTTGATGGGATTTCTATTTGGTAATTTGTAAGTTGAGGAATCTGCGAGTAAATTATGAGTTTTTGTAATGTAATCTGATTTGTTAAGAATGACTGTTGAATTTCCTTTGTCAGCTCGAGTAACTAAAAATTGAGGGTTGTTTTTTAAGAATGAGGACGTATGTTTTATAATTTGATTAGTGTTGGAAAATGATGTTGGAATATTTATTTTGTTTAAGATTTTAGTGAATCTGGTTCCAATTTCGATTTGCCTAGGTTTGTCGAGTAAAAAATCTAATTTGGACTCAAGTTCGAAGATTGATTTGTGGATATGAGTTTTTATGTTTGGGAGTTTGAGGTAAAGAAAACAAAACTTTTCACGTAGAGACAAGAATATGAAGATGTGTAGCGGAATATCAATGTTGGAGAGATTTATAAGCCTTTCTTTCGTTTTATTTAATGTGATTGTCGAATTTATATTATTCAGAGGATCAGTGGAAAGATAATTATTTGTGTCATGTTGTCTATAAGTAAGAGTTGAGTATAAGATGTTGTGATTTTGTGTTGTTTGATTTATGTTTTGATCATTTAGGTGATGTATATTGTTTTGGTTCGGATGTGTTTGTGATGATATTGTTCTTAAAAATTCGTCATGATTGAAAATGTGAAGATGTATGTTCTTGGTTCGTTGAAATCTAAGGTTTTGAAGTTTTTTTTGGTGTTTTTCATATGAGAGTTTCATATGAGAGTTTTCATATGAGAGCTATGAGAACTAACATAATAATACGAATATAAATATATTTCCGCTTACTTTTATGAATTATAATTCATTTGGCATAAGGACGGGTGTGAATAAACCGTAAACAATATTTTAGAAGATAAATAAGTTGTAATTGACATTTATTATTATATTTAAATTAACGTATAAACTAAAAAAATAAGCGATCAGAGTGTACGATACATTTTTTTGTATACATTAATAACGCAGAGCATCAAGAGCTAAAAAAGCATTGAAATCATCTAAAAGCCTCGCTCGTTCCGTCGGGTGACGCACAGTAGGAGAAAAGCCCAAAAACCTGGCCAAAACCTCAAATGACCTTTGACGGGAATGAAAATTGGCTTACAGGGGTTTTCAAGGTCGCTGATTACGAATCTGAAAGCCAAATTATCGTAAACAAAATGGCCGATCCAATATGGCTGACATGAATGTTAAAAATTTGCCAGATGTCGACAAAAATTGGTATTTACGGGTTTTCAAGGTCGCTGATTACGAATCCGCAAGCCAAATTATCGTAAAAAAAATGGCCGATCCAATATGGCCGACATGAACGTTAAAAAGTTACCAGATGTTGACAAAAATTGGTATATACGGGTTTTCAAGGTCGCTGATTACCAATCCGATATCTATTGTTTATAACTTGCAACAAAGAGCTTACAGCAAATTGTTATAAACAAAATGGCCGAGTATCCTGCTAAATAGATAAATTAATATATTTAAAAAAATCATCATAATAAAATAAACGTGAACAGTGTATTCTACGCAATTATTATTTTTATTTCCAAAATACATACGGAACGTTTCAAAAATAGAAAATTTTATTCTTAATCAAAATCGTAATCGGAGTCGGAGTCGGAGTCAGAATCATTATCCGAGTTTGTATCTATTACAACTCCCGGCACGGCTTCAATCTCGGCGCAAAATTCGTCTGCTGCAGCAGTCACTTTAGGAGCGATCAACATCGCTACAGCTTCCGGCGACAAACTCTTCAGCTTCTTCTGTGGTAGTCTTCTGACACTTGAAATGTACGGATCAGAAGTAACTAAGAGCCGATGAAAAACATCTTCCATAGTTTTAACCCTGGAACTTTTTCGCGCAAAATCTTCTCGATATCGTTTGATGTCTTTGTTTCGAGCTTCCTGAGCATCTTCGGATAATTGGCCGATTGGTAATAGAGTATGAGTTATTATCACTGGACCATGAATTAATAGTTTGTGCACCGAAGTAGGCATGGAGTACCAAGGGTATAATGCAACGGTCTTTCTTGCCGTTTCAATAGCATACTGTTCAAATCTTTCACAGTTTATCTCGTGGCCACACGATATAACTTGTAGGATTACGTACAAGCGTTTAATAACTTCTTCGTTGACCCCCGTTATCGCAGCGGAAACCGTCGAATTTTCAAAGAATCGCCGAGCTGTGTTGCCATCATTGCTGCTGCCGTATCCAGGCTTTGGGCGATCGATATTTAGACCCAATTGCTTCTTGAATCCTTCTTGAATGGCCCTCTTGCGTTCCTGGGTAATTTTTTTTTCTTCGGCACTTCGAGCTTGCCATTTTTTAATGCCGAGTTTGTAAGACACGTGTAAGCAATACTCGAAGCACCGTATCCACGCATGCAGCGTCGACAATCCGAACTTCAAATTTGTTTCATTGATTTCCCTTTGCAATACAGTGTCGATGGCATTAAAATCTTTGCTGGTTGCTCCACACAAATAGCACCGTTGAGCAGATTTCGTCAATGATACAGCGTTGCAAACTTTACCATCTATCATGGTGAACAACAACTTGTACATTACGGAGATTTCTTTTCCATCTATTACACTTTCGAATGGACGAAGTGACTTTATTTGTTCTTCAACAATTTGGACTTCATTAAGTGTTGACTCTGTGTCTTCGCGTAGAAACAGTAGTCTAAGCGGTCTACAAAATCGTGGAGACGAGGGTCTGGGGTTCTTCCAAACAACTATTTCTTCCTTCGATTGTTGATCATAACACACGAGTTGTAATGGCACGACTGAAGTAAAGAATACATGCGCATCAGATTTGCTGTCATCACTGAACGTCTGCTTATATTCACTTTGCCCAGAACTTCCATCGCAACCCCACTTGCAAATCAAGTCCATTTTACGAACATTATCTGGAGTCAATCTTTGAATGAGTACATTTTGAACGAGTAAAATACGTTCAACTGTATGATCTAATAGTGCCTGTAGTTGGACTTCTGCACTACTCTCTGTAATCCTGATTGCATCACGTGGTGGATAACAACGCTTTTTTGCTTTCATCACTTTTTCGTAAGACGGATATAGCTTACAGTTATTTTCCTTCCCTAATCTTCTCATTCCCTGGTAAGTACTCTTGGAGAATTTATATTCAATCATAGCGGAAAGTGCAGCCTCTTCGGATAAAGTAATTTCATCCGTTGCTGAGTAAGCTTTAAGATACTTGGAAGCTCTTAAAGGACTCGTCATTGTTACGTCCTTAATAACTTTTGCGGCGTCGGATTGTCCTGAAGAGCGAAGGCTCATCTGAGTAGCGTATGCTAACTCGACCGAGTTGAACGATGTACGAATATCTTGGGTCTTCCTTCGTTTAGATCTTTCACTGGACATTGTAAACTCAAGGGACGGGCGGTCGCCCGTATTACCCGGGCTTGTTACTACAGTGTCTGTAGGTGCGGCAAAACATACCTGCTTGCTAAGCCATTCACCGTTATTCTTGAAAAATACACAGGATTTTCTGTGAGCTTGTTGCCACCTCGTTCTCATTTGATTGAAGAGTATCGAAAAAGTCCGTTTCGAGTCCTCAGGCACTACAACTGTACGTCCGGTGTCCTTGGAAATTTTTTCTACCATAAATTCGATCAAGGAAGCGAATTTATCGGATAAATGCTCGCTGATTATCAGAAATACTTCTTTCCTTGTCAGCACCAATTCTTTGTAACCGGATCCTGTAATAAAGACATAAAATTGTAGAAAATTGGTGTTAAAGGAAAAGATAAAATTTTCAATTAATACAAAAGCTTGAACAATGTACATTATTTTACCAAATAAATAACCGCAATAATTGAAATAATTTTAAGAAAATTAGACAGAAAATATTGACATGGATTTGGTTAAAAGAAAGCTTTGCTTACTATATAATATATATATATTCAAATATTTTATTCGAATGTTATAACATTTCATTCATATTTAAGAAATTTTTATGTGGTTGATTTTAATATGTATATATATATATATGCATACGTATATATCATAATTAAATCACAGAAAATTTATATATATATATATATATACACATACATATATATTAAAATAATTTATTTCAAGCGTATAACAGCCGTCTTGTCCGTTATGATGCTACTTCACCCATTCTCAGGTAGAGGCGCAGCGGCTGCTCAATAGTGTCGCGTGCACGCTCGGCTACCGCACGATGCGAAAAAAATCATAACGGACAAGACGCACGTTTTCCGCAGGTAACTCTTGTAAATTTCGAAAGCTTATACATTAAACTAAAGGCCGAGACTAGGAGCTTTGCAAAATGTGACAAAATATATAACTTTTCGGACCGTTGAAAATATAAGTTTTCAAAATTATTCAATTTTATTTATGCCGAAGGCTATACTACATTTCAATCATTTATACATAAACTTTCGATTCAACCGATGTAAAAACATGTTCTACATACCTCCAGAAGTCGTATCCATGTTGCAGAATTGAAATTAAACCCGTCACTTTAAAGTTATGGGTTTTTGAAGTCAGCGTTATTTTCGTCTGTTCGGCGCGTGACACGTACACTCTTCACGAACACTCACTGCCAACTGACGCTGCGGCGCAGGTATACACTTAAAGGGCTTTCCCTTCCACAATAGAATGCAGTTACTAGTCCTCTACCTGAATGACTACTCAACTGACCCTATTTCGAAAATTTATTTTTTGGGGTTTTGGCCAGGTTTTTGGGCTTTTCTCCTACTGTGTGACGTCACGCGCGAGACGTGCTCAGATTGCTTTTTCCCTCGAAGCCTTCGTTTCGGCTTGGCCGCACATGAACGTGCTCAGCGTCCATGCGTGGTGTAGCTGCCGAAGGCGCGGTCGGGAAACTTCGATGGCGCTCGGCTCTTTCCGAAGGCGTCCGAGCGTCGCTCGCTCACGGACACGCGCTACTATGATTGTGTGATAGGTGCGCAAAGGACTAGAGAGGGGGTAACTTTTGCGCGCGATCTGGCTGCACTGCTGGAGAGATGGAGTCGACACTCCCGCCTCAAACAGTTCTTTCAATCGGTCGCAGAGATGTAATGCTCAGTTCCGCCGCAGGCGTCGCTAGTGTTCCCCAGAGCCCATAATATATATAAGGTTTGTTCGCGCTAGCTACACTTTCTACACTTTTTTAGGGAGTGTACACTTTCGCATTCGTTTTAACAGAAATGACGTCACGCGCCGCTGTTTGCGTTACGAGTGTAGCTACACTTTCGTGCCACTCACCCTAGACTTTCTACACTCGATCTTGACGAGGTGTAAAAGTACACGAAAAGTGTAACAGTGATATTACTAGAATAACCCCATAACCAGCGAAACTGTCAGTGCGTATATACAGAGGTAAGTACTACATAACCTAAAATATTTAAGGTAATCACGAACAAATTCTCATTTATTATGAAAAACAATCAATAATAAAGGTTCAAAGTAACAAACTATTATAATTATCAATCTCTATCGATCAAGGTGATTGGAAAATTGACATGACCTCCAATGTATAAGGCAATCACAAACAAATTCTCATTTATTATGAAAAACAATCAATAATAAAGGTTCAAAATAACAAAGTATTATAATTATCAATTTCTATTGATCAAGGTGATAAAACAATTGACGAGATATAATGACAAGTGTTTATTATAAATTCGCAGTATCACAATACGTTCCAATCTACTATCAACGCAAACAGAAGCTAACATGGAACAGGAGCTAAAAATTAAGTCAGCAGTGCTGTCCCGAGATTCAGAAGGCGGCTTAGTCGTTGATGCTGACAACAACGTGTGCATTTGTGAAGGTTTTGGATTTCTACAATCGTATCACTAACACTCCATTCTATGTAGAACTGGTATCAGTACATCCATTCTGGGCGCAATTACAAGTACAAGTTAATAATTTCAATAACACCGTCCATTGTAATCAGTTTACGAGATCAACAAACTTGAGGTTACACGGTATATCTCTATAGTGCAGCTAGCGCGAACAAACCTTATAGGTTTGTTCGCGCTAGCTGCACTCTACACTCGCCAGTGTAAACGGAACTAGGGCCGTGTCTAGGGAGTGTAGTTTATTACCTCGCGGGTAAGCAACTCTAGCGCGAACGCGATAGTGTACAAGAAACATGGCGGCGACCTAATGGACCACACCTTAACCTCAAACAACACATGAGATTACGGAGTCTCATCTAACTGTGTACACTCCCTAAAAAAGTGTAGAAAGTGTAGCTAGCGCGAACAAACTTAATGAGATAAAAGGAAAAATTAAACACTCTAGGTAGGAATTATAAAACAAATTTCAACTATTGATAGCAGTGAATTAAAAAATATATTCTTCCATGTTATCTTTGTTCGAGTTCTTTTGGCATTGGACGAGTGCTTTGATTGGTTGAAACTGCTTTAATTCGCTCGTACAACCAGATACCTGTACGAATGCAAAAGAAAACAATTAAAACTACCGAGGCTCGAACTCAGGACCTTCAATACAGTAATCTGGCGTTCTGACAACTTCGCCACACAATCATTTGCCAATAAAAACAATCTTCTCATATTTAAGTGATTGCCGCGCTTGGGGTTCAATTAGGCTTGACGGCTTGTTCGGTTGGTTGATCGCTTAATTGAATTCATATTTAGCTTTATTTTTAAACGTAACTAGCAAATAACGAGTTTTCATGGGTATAGATATAATAAGCACGTGTTGAAAAGACAACCCCAGCATGTAGAGCCAACATTCCCGCATTCGCCCGGTTTCTTGCATGTACATGGTATTATTATTGTTTATTATTATTATTATTATTGTACACGAAAACAGAGTAACGCGCATCCGAATAATAAATACATTACGAGATACATTGCGGTTGGTTTATCGCTTTAGTCGCGTTTCATTATAATTAGCTATATTTTTAAACATAACAGTCAAATCAGAAGTTTCTATACTAAAATAACTCGTGTTGTACTTATTATATAATTATTAAATCTGATGTGCTGATTATATATTAAGCCCATGTGAATAAAACAACACGAGTTATTTCATTAATATTATTTATAATTTATTTATTATATATATGTACAGAATATTATTATATGTTATAATAGAAGGAATCCCCACTTGGGTGTATTATCGTTCGGGTGTGCGAGAGAGAACGCACCATGACTGTTCCAAGTGAGTACGAGAGAGAAACACGATCACCCCAGTTTTGTGATTGGTCGTTGAGGCGGAGCTCGGACGTTATGCAGTTTTGTATTACTATATACTATGGGCTCTGGGGAACACTAGCGACGCCTGTGGCGGAATTGAGCACTACATCTCTGCGACCGATTGAAAGAACTTCGCACATACAGGCTAGGATAGGGAGTTTGGACTCCTTTACTCTAGTCTCCTTGGTTCCATTGCTGGCATATTTAGAACACGCCGTAATGCTCCTTCGTCGGCATAAACTAGGCCCGCTATTGCGGCGTTGTGACCGGCGAAATGGGGTTCTGCATTACCGGTAGCTGGGCAGGTGGGAATAAAAACAGGGCAAAATAAATCATTTAATTAAATACAATCGCACACTTGTACCGATTCGTGTGTGCGACGCCCGCGTATGACTGAGGGCCAGCGTCATGCCCGTAATTATTTTTTTTCGAAAGTACGAGGCTGGGATTCAAACCTGCAACTTCACGATGGGCTGGTTTACAAGGCAAGCACGCTAACCACTCGACCATCCAACCAGAGATTAGTAGGGAGATGTACAACGCTCCCCTTTTCGGCAGCTATGTGAACTTGGCGATTCGACTTTGGATTCCTGTATTTTTTTTGGCGTCAATCGTTTGTGAGTCGTTTGTGGTTGATTGTGGTAACAATTAAAACGTTTGTGAGATGAGTCTTTAGTTGGAAAATGAGCGTAAAAAATTACCGGTAAGTTAGCGACTCGACTTTGACTTTTCGATTCAAATTTTTTTAAAATCGTTTGTGAGTCATTTGTGGTTGATTGTGAGAACAATTAAAACGTTTGTGAGATCAGCCTTTAGTTGAAAAATGAGAGTTAAAAATGACCGGTAAGTTGGCGACTTGACTTTGACTTTTCCATTGTTTTTTTTTAAATTCGTTTGTGGGTCGTTTGTGGTTGATTGTGAGATTAATTAAAACGTTTGTGAGATCAGTCTCGGCGGTGAAAAAGAGACTTGCAAAGAACGGGAAAGTTATCGATTCGCTTGTCACTTCTGCACTTGTTTGTATACATTTTTGGTCGTTTGTAGTTGGTTGCGCGAACAATTCGAAGGGTCGTACGCTTAGCGTTTACGAAGTAAAACGTAAAAACATATGTGGAAAAATTCTCGATGAACGGTTATATTACCCAAACAAGTCAGCACCGAAACATTCATTTTTATTATATTTCTATATCACAAGGAAGTTAATCGATGTCAAACTGTTGACGAATACTTTAATTAGAACATTTTGTGAGGTCAGTCATTAGTTGAGAACTGATGGTGAAAGATTACCGCAAAGATAGCGAGTCAACTTGACTTTTAGATTTAAAAAAATCGTTTGTGAGTCGTTTGTGGAATTGTAAAATCAATCAAAACGTTTCTGAGCTCACTTTTGGTGGAAAAATAAGACTTAATAGTGCCTGGTAAGTAAGCGACACGGCTTTGACATTTTCAAATTTCAGTGTCTGTGGCTGATTTTGACAATAATCAAAACGTTTGTAAGATGATCGCTTTCAAAATGGAAAGTAAAACATTTTTGCCAAACTTCTTTACATGGTCATATAACCCAAACTTCTTTGCATGGTCATATAACCCAAACACACAGGCCAACACAGCGAAATGCTATTTTTGCGTTATTTATATATAACTAAGAGGTTAATTGACGTCAAATTGTTGACGAATATTTTCCAATCGTTTGTGGTTGATTGTGGTAACAATTAAAACGTTATTGAGATGAGTCTTTAGTTGGAAAATGAGCGTGAAAAATTACCGGTATGTTAGCGACTTGACTTTGACTTTTCGATTTTTTTTTATCGTTTGTGAGTCATTTGTGGTTGATTGTGAGAACAATTAAACCGTTTGTGAGATCAGCCTTTAGTTGAAAAATGAGAGTTAAAAATGACCGGTAAGTTGGCAACTTGACTTTGACTTTTCCAATTTTTTTTTTCAATTCGTTTGTGAGTCGTTTGTGGTTGATTGTGAGATTAATTAAAACGTTTGTGAGATCAGTCTCGGTGGTGTAAAAGAGACTTGCAAAGAACGGGAAAATTATCGATTCGCTTGTCACTTCTGCACTTGTTTGTATACATTTTTGGTCGTTTGTAGTTGGTTGCGCGAACAATTCGAAGCGTCGTACGCTTAGCGTTTACGAAGTAAAACGTAAAAACATTTGTGGAAAAATTCTCGATGAACGGTTATATTACCCAAACAAGTCAGCACTGAAACATTCATTTTTATTATATTTCTATATCATGAAGAAGTTAATCGATGTCAAACTGTTGACGAATACTTTAATTCGAACATTTTGTGACGTCAGTCATTAGTTGAGAAATGATAGTGAAAGATTACCGCAATGTTAGCTATTCGACTTTGACTCTTATGGCCTCTGCACACTGCGCGCGATGAGCGATATCCAATGGGAGCTCAGGTATTCCAGAAACGCCCTAGGAGAGTGAAGCTCCCATTGGATATCGCTCATCGCCCGACGCTCATCGCGCGCAGTGTGCAGAGGCCATAAGAGTCAAAGTCGAATAGCTAACATTGCGGTAATCTTTCACTATCATTTCTCAACTAATGACTGACGTCACAAAATGTTCTAATTAAAGTATTCGTTAACAGTTTGACATCGATTGACTTCTTCATGATATCGAAATATAATAAAAATGAATGTTTCAGTGCTGACTTGTTTGGGTAATATAACCGTTCGTCGAGAATTTTTCCACATATGTTTTTACGTTTTACTTCGTAAACGCTAAGCGTACGACCCTTCGAATTGTTCGCGCAGCCAACTACAAACGACCAAAAATGTATACAAACAAGTGCAGAAGTGACAAGCGAATCGATAACTTTCCCGTTCTTTGCAAGTCTCTTTTTCACCGCCGAGACTGATCTCACAAACGTTTTAATTAATCACACAATCAACCATAAACGACCCACAAACGAATTGAAAAAAAAAATTGGAAAAGTTAAAGTCAAGTCGCCAACTTACCGGTCATTTTTAACTCTCATTTTTCAACTATAGGCTGATCTCACAAACGGTTTAATTGTTCTCACAATCAACCACAAATGACTCACAAACGATAAAAAAAAATCGAAAAGTCAAAGTCAAGTCGCTAACATACCGGTAATTTTTCACGCTCATTTTCCAACTAAAGACTCATCTCAATAACGTTTTAATTGTTACCACAATCAACCACAAACGATTGGAAAATATTCGTCAACAATTTGACGTCAATTAACCTCTTAGTTATATATAAATAACGCAAAAATAGCATTTCGCTGTGTTGGCCTGTGTGTTTGGGTTATATGACCATGCAAAGAAGTTTGGGTTATATGACCATGTAAAGAAGTTTGGCAAAAATGTTTTACTTTCCATTTTGAAAGCGATCATCTTACAAACGTTTTGATTATTGTCAAAATCAGCCACAGACACTGAAATTTGAAAATGTCAAAGCCGTGTCGCTTACTTACCAGGCACTATTAAGTCTTATTTTTCCACCAAAAGTGAGCTCAGAAACGTTTTGATTGATTTTACAATTCCACAAACGACTCACAAACGATTTTTTTAAATCTAAAAGTCAAGTTGACTCGCTATCTTTGCGGTAATCTTTCACCATCAGTTCTCAACTAATGACTGACCTCACAAAATGTTCTAATTAAAGTATTCGTCAACAGTTTGACATCGATTAACTTCCTTGTGATATAGAAATATAATAAAAATGAATGTTTCGGTGCTGACTTGTTTGGGTAATATAACCGTTCATCGAGAATTTTTCCACATATGTTTTTACGTTTTACTTCGTAAACGCTAAGCGTACGACCCTTCGAATTGTTCGCGCAACCAACTACAAACGACCAAAAATGTATACAAACAAGTGCAGAAGTGACAAGCGAATCGATAACTTTCCCGTTCTTTGCAAGTCTCTTTTTCACCGCCGAGACTGATCTCACAAACGTTTTAATTGATCTCACAATCAACCACAAACGACCCGCAAAAGAATTGAAAAAAAAAAATTGGAAAAGTCGAAGTCAAGTCGCCAACTTTCCGGTCATTCTTAACTCTCATTTTTCAACTAAAGGCTGATCTCACAAACGTTTTAATTGTTCTCACAATCAACCGCAAATGACTCACAAACGATTAAAAAAAAATTTGAATCGAAAAGTCAAAGTCGAGTCGCTAACTTACCGGTAATTTTTTACGCTCATTTTCTAACTAAAGACTCATCTCACAAACGTTTTAATTGTTACCACAATCAACCACAAACGACTCACAAACGATTGACGCCAAAAAAAATACAGGAATCCAAAGTCTAATCGCCAAGTTCACATAGCTCTTTTCGGCGTGCCTCAGGAAGGGCGCTAAATCGCGGCGGCGAGTTCGGGAATATGATTTTGTGTGCATCGCCTCTGTCGAGGTTGCAGATTCCCTTGTAGCCGCGCGAGTCGTGAGCACCGCTCAAGTCCATATCACAGCGTGCACACGAATGGGTAGCTCGGTGGGGGAAAAGTCTCTGCCCCTCGCCCACTCGACAGGCGAACGGAGCGAGTTTTTCCGTCCGATCGAGCTCGACATATGTGTGGCCGTATTGCGGATTGGAATATGCATTAAATGAATTTCAAAGAGAAAAACATGTATCGAGAAAATTGTTTTCTCTCGGTTGGCCGTTTATGCCGACAATGCGGGTTGAAAAAATTAAGGACGAACCGCGTTGAAAAATAAAACGCCGAAACGACCGTGGAACGTTCAACAAGAAATCTTGAGCCTTTGCCGCGGTCGTTACGGCGTTTTTTTTTCAACAGTAATCATTATGAATAAGCGTGTATCATAAATGTTTTTCTATCCTCAATGAGCGTCGTGGCTCAGTTGGCAGCGTGACGGATTGACGATGCTTGCGGTCCAGGTTCGATCCCTGGTTAATCGACTTTTTTAATCTATTTCTTTTCTTCATTTTATATTCAAAAAATCGAAAATATTCAAAGTATTTAGTTCGTAAGAGTAAAGAGTAAGTTCGTAAGAGAGTAAGAGCGTAATGCCTGGACATGCGAACTTACTCTCGCATGTCCAGGCATTATTTATGATATTTAATTCATATATGTTTAATTTTAAAAAAGACATTGGCTACCGGGGATCGAACCCGCATCTTCTGCACTCAGAGCCCGCAGGCTGATATATCAACCGCGAGGCTCTTGTGACTGCAACCCTGCGTTACGCATACACACTTATACAACCTTAAAAAAAAATTTGCTGCATACCATTTGCATATTGTTTTTATGACCCCAAAGTATTATTGCAGACAAATGAAAACGATTTTCCCAAATTCCTAGAGTGGGATTATCCCTTAAAGAAAAGAAATTGATTTTTTGATCGTTGTAAATGTATATCCCCTCTTAAAGACTTTAAGGCGTCTAGCCACCTTGGCCGATCGAAAAATGGGTATATTAAAAAAAAAAAACTCGAAAGTATGGGCCGGAATATTTTTATTTTTTACACAACGTCAGAAGGGCTTTAAGAATAAAGTTAATACATTTCGTTCAAAATATTAAAAAATGGCCATTTTATGCACATTGCCGCGGAGGCCCTCCGCACGATACGCGCGGTCGTTGTCCCAGCTGTTACGCGGTCATGTCACATCTGAAAAAAAAACAATCTGCTGATTTGTGAGTAGTGTTGCGGTGTAGCGTAGCGCTTTTTTCTTCGAACATTAAAAAAATTATGGTGAGCCATAATTTCGGTGAAAAATACAAATTTTTTTCTTCGGCTCACCATAATTTTTTTAATTGTCGAGAAAAAAACCGCTACGCTACATTGTAGCGACACTCACGAATGAGCTGATTTTTTTTGCAGATGTGACATGACCGGTTAACAGCTGGGACAACGACCCCGCGTATCGTGCGGAGGGCCCCCGCGGCAGGGTGCATAACGGCGCCATTTTTTAATATTTTGAATGGAAATTTATTACCGTTATTCTTAAAGCTCTTTCTGACGTTGTGTAAAAAAATAAAAATATTCCGGCCCATACTTTCGAGTTTATTATTTTTTTTTTAATATACCCATTTTTCTGTCGGCCAAGGTGGCCAGACACCTTAAAGTCTTTAAGAGGGGATATACATTTTCAACAATCAAAAAATCAATTTTTTTTTCTTTAAGGGATAATACCACTCTAGGAATTTGGAAAAATCCTTTTCAATTGTCTTCAATAATACTTTGGGGTCATAAAAACAATATGCAATTGGTATGCAGCGAATTTTTTTTTAAGGTTGGATAAGTGTGTATACGTAAGGCAGGTTTGCAGTCACAAGAGCCTCGCGGTTGATATATCAGCGTGCGGGCTCTGAGTGCAGACGACGCGGGTTCAATCCCCGGTAGCCAATGTCTTTTTTTAAATTAAGCATATATGAATTAAATATCATAAATAATGCCTGGACAGGCGAGAATAGTTAAAGCGAGAGTAAGTTCGAAATTGTTTGAATATAAAATGAAGAAAAGAAAATAGATTAAAAAAAGTCGATTAACCAGGGATCGAACCCGGACCGCAAGCATCGTCAATCCGTCACGCTGCCAACTCAGCTACGACGCTTATTGAGCATAGAAAAACATTTATGATACACCCTTATTCATAATGTTTACTGTTGAAAAAAACGCCGTAGCGACCGCGGCAAAGGTTCAAGATTTCTTTTTGAACCTTCCACGGTCGATTCGGCGTTTTATTTTTCCACGCGGTTCGTCGTGGATTTTTTTAACCCGCATTCTCGGCATAAACGGCCAACCGAGAGAAAACAATTTTCTCGATACATGTTTTTCTCTTTGAAATTCATTTAATGCATATTCCAATCCGCAGTACGGCCACACATATGTCGAGCTCGATCGGACGGAAAACCTCGCTCCAGTGCAGCCAGATCGCGCGTAAAAGTTGCCCCCGCGAGGCTTTTACATGATTTCAATGCTTATTTAGCAATTGATTCTCTGCGTTATTAATGTATACAAAAAAATGTATCGCGCACTCTGATTGCTTATTTTTTTAGTTTATACGTTAATTTAAATTTAATAATAAATCTAAATTACAACTTATTTATTATATATAAAATTGTTAACGCTTTTCTCACACCCATCCTTATGCCAAATAAATTATAATTCATAAAAGTAAGCGGAAATATATTTATATTCGTATTATTATATTAATTCTCATACTTTCATCAAGCGATAAAGCATTATCCCCAAAAGAAGCCATCCGGCCGCGAATTGTAAGTACCAGAAAGTGCACATATTCTACAAGCGATGAGATGGTCCCGTTGGTAACGTTCTTGGCTTCGGTCCGCAGGGGCCCGCAGTGCAAATTTTTCTCTAAATTTTTCATAATTTCTCATATTATAGTCATATCTGAGATTTTCCGAGAAAAAACGATTCAAAACAGATTCAAGTACTGGTCTATTTCCCAGAAACACATTTTTTTTACTTAAAATTCATGATTTCACATTTTTTTCCAGGAAATTTCTCTTTTTCCTATGACCTGAGTGAACGGCTGCGGAGATATTCGGAGAAAAGTTAAAGATGAAAAGAATTGAGATTTTCGTTAAAAAACTTTTTATTATTATAATTTTTTTCCGGAAATTTCCCTTTTCCTATTACCGGAGTGCACGGCTGCGGAGATATACAGAGAAAATTTGAAGATGAAAAAAATGAGATTTTCGTAAAAAAAGCTTGATATTTTTTTTCCGGAACTTTTTCTTTTTCCTATTGAGCGAACGGCTGCGGAGATATTCGCAGAAAAGTTGTAGATGAAAAAAAAAATAAGATTTTCGTAAAAAAAACTTATTACATTTTTTTATGCCTCATAATTCTGAGAAATAATGAATTTCCGAAATTTTTGCAAACATTATTTTCCTTAAGGGGTAACACCACTGTAACGGCCTGCCACGAAGCGATTTAGACAAATAATACTTGGGGTAATTATTAAGCATATATTGAAGTATATTGAAAAAATTTTTTTGGGAAAATATTACAAAATGGCGACACTGCAGCAAATTCTTCCGAGGCATGTTGAACTTAAGGTGCTCTACGGCACGCAGTATAACTTGTGCCAATTTTATTCTGGACAAAATATTTTTTTTCAAATTAAATCTAGATGAGTGTAGCTAGTGAACCACGTAGGGGATTTTAGAAATATTGATTTTTGAGTAATTGCCGAGTATTTGAATAAAAATGTTCAATTTTTTTTAAGACAATTATTTTTAAATAAATATTGTTTAAATTAACTTATCGAAAATCCCCTACGGGGTTCAGTAGCTACACTCATGTAGACTTAGTAAAACAAAATTCTTCTTTTTGGATTAAAATTGGCACAGTTATACTGCGTGCCGCAGAGGTTCGACATGCTTCGGAAGAATTGCTGCAGTGTCGCCATTTTGTAATATTTTCGGATAAAAAATTATAGCCATATACCTAAATATATGCTGAATAAATACCGCACGTATTATTTGTTTATCACATTTTCTTCCGCCAAAAAAAATATTTAAAAATACGCTTCCTGTAAGGTCGTTACAGTAGCATTACCCCTTAAAGTCTTCATATAATTTCCAAGATTTTCCCGTGATCGTGTTTAAAATTCGGTGATTAAAATTCAAAAAAAAATCGGAGAAACTCCGATGTTTGCGTAAAAATAATTGTCCGCCAAACTCTGAATTCTTCTTATTTGTTCCAATTCATAGAAAAAATCGGAAAAATTTTCCGGAAAAAGTCGGATTTTTTCGGAAAAAAATTTGCACTACCCATGTAGAGATTGACCGTTGGGCCTGGGACGGGCCTTTACAGTTAGCCTTTCTAGAATATTGGGACGTGAGTATTTACCAATGAGGTGCCTTTGTAGAAATGATAAGAACGGCCCGATATCGGCCAACAGAGCCAACAATTATTGGGCCACTGATTTAACTCATTGTAGCGCCAATGTCGGTGATTGCACTTGGCCCCATGTCGGCCCTCTTAAAGGGCCTATGTAGAAATTGACCACTGGCTCTATGATGGGCCTTCACAGTTGAGCTATCTAGAAGTTAGTCTATCTAGAATATTGGGCCGTGAGTTTGTTTGGGTGCGTGATAAATATTCAACCTATATCGGGCCAAGATTGGCCCGAGATTGGTACTTATGGATACATATTTCATGGAATAACCTTGAAATAAATTGTGATTTGCGTATATGATAGGTTTCAAAATTGGCATATTTTACTTACTTATGTTGGTTATTTACAAATGTCAATAATAGGCTAAGACTTGATTACAAAAACTGAACTACAAAATATAGACGATTAATGTATGACGTGCCAGTTATTTGCCTATTCTGGCATCATATACAGATAATGAATAACCCAAGGCTTAAATGAAATAAAAGCAGATATCGTCTGACCCACTTAGCCAATAAAGGGCTTAGATTAATTAAATGTAATTTCCAGTATTTTAGCATTGCCAGTTTTAAAATTGGCAAATTTCGATGAACTATCACGGCTGCTTATTGGTTTTAACAGATGGGCCCGGATAGGTTTTAGTAATGGGCTGATATTGTGCCAGTTCTCAATTTATAACGGAACAATAATGAGCCAATGTAATTGCTTGTATTTTAGCATTACCAGTTTTTAAATTGGCAAATACAGTTCAACCATCACGGCTATTTATTGGTTTTAAACGATGGACCGATATTGTGCCGGTTTTCAATTTATAACGGACCAATATTGGGCCAATGGAATTGTCAGTATTTTATTATTCCCAGTTTTTAAATTGTCAAATTTTGTTTAACTATCACGGCTGTTTATTAGTTTTTAAAGATGGGCCAGGACAGGCTTTAGGGATGGGTCGATATTGTGCCAGTTTTCAGTTGAGAGCGGAACAGTAATGGGCCAATATTATTTCTCTTTTGTTGGCTTATACGATGGTCCCAATATTGGCCTGATCGTAACATTGGGCAACTCATGGCAATCTCTACATGGGTAGGGGCGCGGGATCGTACCCCGCGCTCAGTGCTTTTTTAAAAATTATTATTACTATTAATTCTTATTTGATTGGTTATTTTTATTAGTAATCATTATTATTTTAATTAGTTATCTTTTAGTGTCGAAAATTTATCGCGCACTCTGACCGCTTATTTTATCAGTTTGTACGTTAATTTAAATACAATAATAAATCTACATTACAACTTATTTATTTTCTAAAAAATTGTTTGCGCTTTACTCACACCCGTCCCTATGCCAAATAAATTGGTAATTCATAGAAGTAAGCGGAAATATATTTATATTCATTTTATTATATTCATTCTCATTTACTTTCATCGAGCGATAAAGCATTATGATAATGCTTTATCGCTTGATGAAAGTATATGAGAATGAATATAATAATACGAATATAAATATATTTCCGCTAACTTTTATGAATTACAATTTATTTGGCATAGGGACGGGTGTAAGTTAAGGGGGGATTGTCTTTTTTTTTCGCAAAATTTACCGCTTTTTGGGAATTTTTTTGTGAAGAAAGTATACAACGGAAAACTTGTGAAACTTGGCATATAGTTTTTTTTATTGATCTGTTTACTACATACAAAAAAATTTTTAAACAATTTCATCAAAAAATCCGCCTCCCACCCCCCTCGACGCGCGATGGTCCTTTTTTGATGGTGTGCACGATTTCTCAAAAACTATTCAACCGATTGCCTTCAAATTTGGACAGAATGCTCAGCTGACATCCTTTTATCGTTTGATGAAGCAAAGAAGCAATACGTTTAATAGTTTTTTATTTATAACAAAAAATCCATCAATTTTTTTCGAAAAATCGATACTTCAAGTTCAAAACGTCACCAAATCGTCAATTTTTTTTCCCTTTATCGAACGATAGCTATATGTGTCTAAAGTAAAATGCTTTTTGGGTTTTTGTTGCAGGATAAACGTGAAGGCTGTAATCGTGCACAGCATCAAAAAAGGACCATCGCGCGTCGAGGGGGGTGGGGGCGGATTTTTTGATGAAATTGTTTAAAAAATTTTTGTATGTAGTAAACAGATCAATAAAACTATATGCCAAGTCCCACAAGTTTTCCGTTGTATACTTTCTTCACAAAAAAATTCCCAAAAAGCGGTAAATTTTGCGAAAAAAAAGACAATCCCCCCTTAAGCGCAAACAATTTTTTAGAAGATAAATAAGTTGTAATTTAGATTTATTATTGTATTTGAATTAACGTACAAACTAATAAAATAAGCGGTCAGAGTGCGCGATAAATTTTTCGACACTAAAAGATAACTAATTAAAATAATAATAACAACTAATAAAAATAACTAATCAATTAAGAATTAATAGTAATAATAATTTAAAAAAAAACACCGAGCGCGGGAAACGATCCCGCGCCCTTAATGCAAATATTTTCCGAAAAACTCCAATTTTTTCCGAAAAAATTTTCAGATTCTTTCCGAATCTTTCCATGAATTGGAACAAATATGAAGAATTCGGAGTTTTGCGGACAATTATTTTTACGCAAACATCCGAGTTTCTGCGAATTTCTCCAAATATTTCATCATTTTAATTACGATCACGGGAAAATCTCGGAAATTATATGAAGACTTTAAGGGGTAACACCACTGTAACGACCTTACAAGAAGCGGATTTTTTGATTATTTTTTTTGGCGGAAAAAAATGTGATAAACGAATAATACATGCGGTATTTATTGATCATATATTTAAGTATATTGTTAGAAATTTTTATCCGAAAATATTACAAAATGGCGACACTGCAGCAATTCTTCCGAAGCATGTCGAACCTCTGCGGCACGCAGTATAACGGTGCCAATTTTAATCTAATAAAAAGAATTTTGCTTTATTAAGTCTAAATGAACATTTTTAGTCATAATCTCGGCAATTATTCAAAAATCAATATTTCTAAAATCCCCTACGTGGTTCACTAGCCACACTCATCTAGATTTAATTTAAAAAAATTATGATGTCCAGGTTAAAATTGGCACAAGTTATACTACGTACCGCAGAGCACCTTAAGTTCAACATGCCTCGGAAGAATTTTGTGCAGTGTCGCCATTTTGTAATATTTTCCCATAAAATTTTTTCGCAGTATAATTCAATATATGCTTAATAATTACCCCAAGTATTATTTGTCTAAAACGCTTCGTGGCAGGCCGTTACAGTGGTTTACCCCTTAAGGAAAAGAATGTTTGCAAAAATTTCGGAAATTCATTATTTCTCAGAATTATGAGGCATAAAAAAATGTAATAAGTTTTTTTTTTACGAAAATCTCATTTTTTTATCTATAACTTTCTGCGAATATCTCCGCAGCCGTTCACTCAGGTCATAGGAAAAAGAGAAATTTCCGGGAAAAAAATGAGAAATTATGAATTTTCAGTAAAAAAAATGTGTTTGTGGGAAATTGACCAGTACTTGAATCTGTTTTAAATCGTTTTTTCTCGAAAAATCTCAGATATGACTCAAATATGAGAAATTATGAAAAATTTGGAGAAAAATTTGCACTACGGGCCCCTGCGGACCGAAGCCAGGAACGCTACCAACGGGACCATCTCATCGCTTGTAGAATATGTGCACTTTCTAGTACTAACAATTCGCGGCCGGATGGCTTCTTTTTGGGGATAATGCTTTATCGCTTGATGAAAGTATGAGAATTAATATAATAATACGAATATAAATATATTTTCGCTTACTTTTATGAATTATAATTTATGTGGCATAAGGACGGGTGTGAGAAAAGCGTAAACAATTTTATATAACATAAATAAGTTGTAATTTAGATTTATTATTAAATTTAAATTAACGTATAAACCAAAAAAATAAGCGATCAGAGTGCGCGATACATTTTTTTGTATACATTAATAACGCAGACAATCAAGAGCTAAATAAGCATTGAAATCATCTAAAAGCCTCGCGCGTGCCGTCGTCCGACGTCACGCGCGAGTCGTGCTCAGATTGCTTTTTCCCTCGAAGCCTTCGTATCGGCTTGGCCGCACATGAACGTGCTCAGCGTCCATGCATTGGTGTAGCTGCCGAAGGCGCGGTCGGGACACTTCGACCGTTTTCGGCTCTTTCCGAAGATGTCCGAGCGTCGCTCGCTCACCGACACGCGCTACTATGATTGTGTGATGGGCACGTAAGTGACTAGAGAGGGGGTAACTTTTACGCGCGATCTGGCTGCCTCCCTCGCTCCGTTCGCCTGTCGAGTTAGCGAGGGGTAGGGACTTTTCCCCCACCGAGCTACCCATTCGTGTGCACGCTGCTGCGATATCGACTTGAGCGGTCTCACGACTCGCGCGGCTACAAGGGAATCTGCAACCTCGACAGAGGCGATGCACACAAAATCATATTCCCGTACTCGCCGCCGCGATTTAGCGCCCTTTCTGAGGCACGCCGAAAAGGGGAGCGTTGTACATGTCCCTACTAATCTCTGATCCAACTGGTCCAACTTATATAACTACTTTTGGCAGTATTACGATATCTGTGGCCCCTAATTTTCACCACGCAGTCTTCATATTTGACCCAAAATAAGACTTTTTTGAAGAGCGGTAAAAATCGAAATTCCACCCTTAAGGGGGTGAAACGAGGCTCTCCAAGTTTATATGAGACCACATATTTTTTTGCCAAATTTAAAACTTTGTATATATACACTCCAATACAAATAATCAAACATGTATTTTAGCAATTTCCAAAATGTAACCTTTAAGGGGTTTAAGAGGGCGCATTTAAGTTTGTATGAAAAAACCTATTTCTTGACCAGATTTACTTGGAACTTACCAAATTTATTTTATATTTAACACTATACCGTGTTTTCCTCGCGTTCGGTGCGTGTGGACAGTCAAGTAGTACTTTTAACTCCTTAAGGGGCCTTCTCACTTTAGACGCTAAAAAAGGCTATTTTCATGAACTTTTTTGATAGGTATATATTATAGATATTGATATAAAAGTTGTTACACTTTATAAATAATTTTTTTTAAAAATATTTATTTAATCCACTATATTTATAAACGGAAATGGTAGTTAAAAAAATGCCCTAAAAAAATTGTAGGTCCGCGCGGTTGATGAAATCGCGGAGATGGATCACCCGAAACAAAGAAAAATCACACGGGTTTAGATTCAGTATGTTAATCGCTATAGCGCATATCATACGATTTCTGATATATTAAAAAAACAACAAAATGGCGTACATTGAAAAAAAAGTGTTTTCTTTCACCGTTTTTGGCCAAAAAAAATATCAAAATTTACTTTTGATATTTACATATCATAAGATTTTTTATATATGCAAAAATAACAAAATGGCGGGCATTTTTCGAAAAAACGTGTTTTTCAGCGTTTTTGGCGAAAAAAACAGTAAATATCGAAATTCAAAAAAATCCTTGGTATGCGCTATATCTATAGTTGTACAGAATATGTGATTAAAATTTTATAAGGCTCGGTTCAGTAGTTTCGAAGATTTAATAAACAAGCCGTCGAAAAACGTTGTTTCGAGAAAAACGCGTTTAAAGTTTGTTTGGGTTACATGAATACATTAAACATTTTTTTATGTATTCCGAAAGAGTATTTATTAAGTGTAACATCTTTCATATCAATATCTATAATATAAACCTAACGAAAACATTAATGAAAATAGCCTTTTTAGCGTCTAAAGTGAGAAGACCCCTTAACTCTGTATGCCACACATATGTGAGCATCAAAAAAAACATTCGAATAAACCGAAACATACCCAAACTTCAAAACCCCTGTTTCATTCCCTTACGGGTCGAATTTCGATTTTTACCACTCTTGAAAAAAGTCTTATTTTCGGTCAAATATGAAGGCTGGGTGGTCAGAATTAGGGGCCATAGATATCGTAATATCCCCCTAATTTTAGGATCATGACATTTGTCGTAGCGAATCTGCCTATGGTTATAACCACATACCTTGTTTTTGCCGGCAATGGAACGTCACAGCGTGCCGCCAACGTGCCATAACCTTGCCGGAATAACGTATTCCAAATTTTCCGTCTCTATGCCGCGATAACTTGCCTCGTTTTTACCGGCAACGGAGCGTTACAGCGTGGTGCATTTATGACTGAAACGCGATATAAAGATGACATCACTTCAAATGTGGAGCTCGCCACATCAGTACCGTTGTTGCAGCAGGTAATTGTTGCGTATATTCGCTGCAAACTTACCGTCTTGGCGTCACACATTTATTTCGCCAAACCACGCACTGTGGCGCAAATTTTGCAGCTTAATGCGGAAGCAAAAGACAGCATATTGGTGTCACGGTGTGCCGCCGTATGCTGTCCTCTTGCCGCTATTATGCTGACATGTGAATTTTCACAGTACGTTTGTCTATCGGGGTATGTATAACAATATCCTATCCGTTTCTTTATAAAAATTAACCTATTAATAGTCTAGAACATTTAATGTGGCTCAATAATCTAGACTGTTAATAAGTTAATTTTTATCATGAAGAAATTGATAAGATATTGTTATGTCGGTTTCGAAGTGGGCTAGATCATTATAAATAAAACATCGATTAATTCATTACAAGTGAAATTTAATTTAATATTATAAAAACAGTACAGTCGTTATTAGACTTCCCTTCCGTTGCAATCACGTCTTTTGGTGGTTGTCATGCTCCAAGCGATCCCGTGGATAACCTTAAAAGCAGACATACGCTTTTAGAATAAAAAGATAGTACATTAAACACATGTATGTACTCACAGAGGCGAAAAGAATAGTAGGATAAAAGGCACTCACGTATATATCTTTCAGCACCTTTATTTTTTCAACTACTTGTTGTTACACACAATTTTTTGCCGGTGAAATGAAATATGACACGCTACATTCGCACTATGATAAAAGTGATCCGTTGGATGTGATCTTTAGGACAACATTTGGATGTCTTTTTACTATTTCCCGCCAATACCAAATATCTTAATAGACAGTATATTACCGATATCTGAAACATGTCATGAAAAAGAAGTCTTATGTAATTCGTCTTTATATCCTTTGGATAACGCTGAACTAGATACAATAGATAACAGTAAATAGATAACTTTTTGATAACTTAAAAAAGTCACCAATTGGATAATATTTTGGGATACCTTTTAGACATCCGTTTTCATCGCCGAAAGATATCATAAAAAAGATTACTTTACGGCAACATTATACGGGATGTCATTTGGAAAATGTCGAATAGTTATCTTACAGTCATGTCTTTAAGGTAACCCGACAACGGTAACTTATCGACGTCAATTGGACATTTATGCTGCCTGGATATGCGCCCCGTTTGTAACCTCAATATCGGCCCAAGGACCTGTCAAAAATGAATATCAGTACGAGTAAAAAAAACAAAACTATAATAATTTTCCGATATTCTAAAAAAAATGTATGTATATAAAAAATCGGCGTTATTTTGTCTTTGCCTATAAATGTCTAGAAATGTATAATTTCTGAACATAGCTATCAAATTAATATTAAGTAATTATTATTAATTAAAAGAATAAGTACCAATAATATTCGTTCTTAAGGGGCCAGTCCACTTTGGAGCCACGAAAAAGGCTATTTTCGCGATTTTTTTGAGGATTTTATAAAAGATATGAATATAAAAGTTGTTGGGCTTGATAAATAAAGCCTTGAAATAAATTTTTAAAAAATTTAATTCATTTTTAAGTACAAAACCTTTAGTT
This sequence comes from Ophion ellenae, assembly GCA_963210295.1. Classification (NCBI taxonomy): domain Eukaryota; kingdom Metazoa; phylum Arthropoda; class Insecta; order Hymenoptera; family Ichneumonidae; genus Ophion; species Ophion ellenae. The sequence goes on from OY723385.1 coordinate 30,019,364, forward strand.
TAACGTAACGCCTCAAAAATAGGTGGGCTAGGTAGTTCCATCACAACTCGGCAACGGCTTGTCTGAAACAAAAAAAATCAAAGTCCATTAGATTTAGTATGACACCAGCTACAAAATGGCCCTCGGATATAAAGTTTTATCAAAAAATAAAAAAATGGCAGATGAAAAACGAAAAAAGTATTTAAAAACGCGTTTTTCGCAAAAAATGAGTAAAAATAAAAATTTTAAAACCATCGACGGTCATCTTATTGCGAATCATGTTTACAATATGTGGTTCAAATGTCAAGAGAATCGGTTTATTAGTTTTAGACATACGGTGGAGCTAGATTTTGAAAACGTTGTTTGGAGAAAAACGCGTTTGAAGTTTATACTATGAAAAACTCTTACCTAAACTCAATCGGCAAATCTGCACCGTACGAAATCCCTTCTGATTGCTCATCATCGTCGATTTCTTCAAGTCTTGCTTGCTATCGATTTTTTGAAATTTTCAAAGTGGACTGGCCCCTTAATTATCCTGACCGAGTGGTTTGAGGCTCCCGGGCATAATTACCGAATACCGATAAGATAGGTAGCATTTGTGCCGTCTACGACGTTGCCATGGTGACACAGTCTAATATTTGGTGTGCTTGATTTTCGCTCAAGTTCCCTATCAAAAATATTAATAATTTTATAACGGTACTGTGAATCCTCATTTTCACGGTGCCAAGGGTTAGTCCGATAATTGATCGAACCGTACCTATTTTTTCAGCTCCGTGGTAACATTCACTTAGCAGATATTAATGATGTACTAAAAGATGATCGGGAGTTTTCAATAAGCAACATTTTTTTTTCTAAAAAATGGTACAATGGATCGTATTCAAACTGCACAGGATAATCAGCAAAAAGGTTATAAAGGGCCACAAAAAAATTCAGCTCGGTGGTAACATGTCGACTTAACATCATAACAACCTTAATCTATTCGCCTCGTTTATAAAAGGCCTTTTTTCTCACCGTTCTACCCCGGCGTAGTCCAGCATTATGGAGAATATTTTTTTCAGTTTGATCATGAAATACCTAGCCCAATGGTGTAGCAATATGAGCAATATTAGCTGCACTTTCAGCACTTGTAAAGGGTTGATTCCTCATAAGTCTTACCATTTGTCGATCTTGTGTACTGAGTTTTTTGGACGGCCAGAATGTCGTTTTTTTTGTATTACCAGTCTCTTTTTGTTGTTTAATCACGTATCGTACAGTTGGAAAATTGCGACTCAATTTTTCCGGTATCTTTAATTTGGCAGTATCTTAGATCTTATCTGCGTAGTAAAATGATCTTTTTCGCGCCTATACAGATAATTCAGATTTATTCGACGACATGATTGCTCTAGTAATAATAAACTGAACCAGATCGTCTTGCTAGAATCTTTCGCAGGAAACGTTGTTCACATTGTCACTGTTTACATTTGCCTGTACGTCTCTAAATATCGGTTTATCAATAAACTACTAGTCGAATTCTTAACGTGCAAATACGGAATTTTTGTTATTGTTGAATCATTATTTGCTAAAGTTTTTTTCTGCACTTCCATTAATGGTAATTCTTTCTATTTGAAATGGACTATCGAATACAATTATTTGCTATAATATTCCGCTTTTTATCGAAGCGTTATTTAGAAAAAAAACGAGGTGTGCAAATTCTTTTTGTACCCACTGTATATCCTTTTATACGAAAACTCAATGATTGCTTAAAATCGAGAAGTTACTAGTCGTCGGAGGTAGTAGGAATCATCTTTTTATTGTTGGATTACATAGAGCCACATCTTCACGGTTCTCAGTAATTGATGACTATTTATTACTTGATTTTCTCTTCCACTTCTTCGATGTCTATAAATAATTACAATTATAAATTACATGGAACTTGCTCAAACTTCAAGTGACGAATATATATATATATATATATATATATATATATATATATATATATATATATATATATATATTCGATACCTGAAAGTTGATTGTTTTTTTTTCGTAAATAATATATGCCCGTTCGATCGCCATCATGACAGAAAGAACGGATGCCGGAAGTGTTTTGCAAGACGCCCCAAAACGCACGAGTATTTTTCATTTCTTACAAGTTTTTCTTTTTTGGTGACTTAAGACTCTTACACAAGATTATACGAAATTCTATTTACATTTAGATACACAAAGTTATTTACGTTAACGATGGTTTGTTTTTTTATCATCGACGATGTGTGTGTGCATGTATATATATATATGTATATATAGATACACACGCTACTTATTAGGTATATTCGCGCTATCACAATCAACTGGTACACTGTCCAAAAATGTACACAGGCCCGTACTTATCTTTTCATACAACGCAATTAATTAACTCGGAAACGCGCACGTTTACCTCATCGACTTGATAACATGTTTTTATGTGTTTATACTAAAAAAATGGAAATTTCCAGATGATTTTCGATCAACAATAATCTGGATCGTCGCAATATGTCAGTGCGAATGTCGTGCGATTCTTGCAAGATAAACGGGCGCTGCAATCGTATAATATCAAATACTATTTGATATTTGACAAATAGTGATGTAGCCCGTATCCGAGAGAAACGGTTTTACGAAGATAGCGTTTCAAAATTCCACCGTATATCTCCCACTCGTTTCGCTTCCTTTATCCACCGCCGCGACGCCCTATTATGTATACAAACTTTATTAAACAGTTGACATTAGTCGCGCGAGTTCGACAATAACGTAAAAATACGAATCGCTAGGTACTTGGTAACTTTTGGTTTCGGCCGCGCTTATACAGGTTGTCCCGAAATTGCTGGTTCAATGATAAGTTGGAATCGGAACAAAATTCCGAATCTCAAAGTCCTAAGATGGCTTTGGATCAGACGAATGTCTCGCGAGTTATTTATTATTAAAGACGACCAATCAGAAGCGCGGTCGTGTGATGGGAAGCTCGCGACTGCCTGCGCGGCCCACTTACCGCCACGCGCATAGTCGTCCCGCGCTTCTGATTGGTTAACGTTAAAAACTTATAACCAGCCAAGAGTTCGTCCGATCCAAAAACATCTGTAAACTTTTGGATCAAGCGTTTTCTCCTGAAATGAACTTTTCATTATTGACCATCGGTTTCTGGACACCCATTCACGTAGCTGCGCTACACACCCTAAATCGGTAACGCAAGCGCGCGCTGTTGTACCTTCCTTTGCTTGCTTTCTTTCCTATATATATATACGTAATATATTTACACACAGCAGCAACCAGTCGGCTGCTTCGGGTTCGGTCGAACTCTCGTGATCCGGCCCGTACACAAGTTCAACGTTCGCGTTCCCCAAATCTTTATTTCTTCAATTTTGTGTTATCATTATCTCTCTTCTTTGAGCTCGTGCCGATAAACCGTCAAGCGTAACCGCGATTAACCATCCGCAGAGTTTGCAACGTTTTCTCGAAAATCGCCGCACACGCCGAGTAACACGAGAGAGGGAGAAAAGAAAAAAACACCACGGCGCTTTTTTTTCTCCGTGATAGAAAAGAAGCACGCAGCGAAAATCGAAATGTAAAGTTGCGGTGAACGGGACACCCGCCAAACTCTGGCTGACGTAGCTCGCGCGGAGCCTTGCACACGCTATATATTTCTTAAATTATGGTCGCGTGATGACACTGTAAAAATTACTATGGAAAAAGAAAAGTGGGCACGCGACGGTTTTGCTTGCCGGCCGCACAGCGGCGCTAACGTAGGAACGTGTATGTGGTTTATATATATATATATATATATATATATATATATATATAAATATATATATATATATATATATATATATATATATATATATATATATATATATATATATATATATATATATATATATATATATACATATATATATATATATATACATATACATATGTGTATGTGTGTACGCAACGCTAGGGAAGAGTTCCGATATTCAAAACGAACGCCCATTGTACCTCTCGCAACGCTATAGTATATTGACAGGGCAGTTATAGCATGGCTGGACCAACTATATTATCATTGTCAATTAACTATATTAAGTTTCGTTCCAGACCTATTCACTATGGATGGTCGTTAAACTAAGCACTATAGACGTTTTTTTTTCAGTGTATATATGTGTCCGTATATATGTATTATGGTGCGACGAAAAAAAAGTCAACCCTCACCCCTTCAATCAATAATATTGGGTATAAAAAAATTCTTACAGTATTTCATCATTGCAAATTCAGGGGTTAAGGTAACGTGAAAATAACGAACACTTGTTCGTCACTTGAGGCAACTCGAATTTAAGAGTCCAACGTGTGCTGCCTGAATAGTAGATTTAAAGCAAACTTATTATTGCAATGATAGAACTGCTACTTTACCCTTAACCGCGTTTTTATCAAAACTATGTTTTTCAAAACGGTGTACACGATTTCTCGGCATCTAGTGAACGGATTGACTAGAAATTTGGTACACTTATTCAGTATAATAGTAGTTTAGTCTTGACCGACGTTTTTATTTTAAACAGTTTTGTTCATTAGTTATTAGTTATTAATAATAATGACGTCATTTTTCTCCGAAAAAAACGATATAAAAATCGGATTTTTTAAAAATGATTGAAACACGATAACAAAAAAAACTCGGTCAAGTCTTAGCCAAAATCAAGTACATTGTTGAGCCCCTCACATTCGAGATCGTTCACGGGATGACTTATAACTTCTCTAATTATTAATATTTTCAATTTAAATTTGGTACATACAAATAAATGTCTGAACGATTTTTCAATCATCTTACTTATTCCTTTAAAATTATATTTTTCAAATAACCATGATTTTTGGGTCGTTACAGTATCTTAACCCTCTAAAATCTAAATGAACATAGAGCTGAATAATTTGGTTCTCCATTCGATGTGCCCGGGAAATACGCTCTTCCCTTTCATACTTGGATGACTCGATAGATTATTAGTATTCCTCTACTCCGGTTAAACATTCCCAAAGCTCACTTCTACATCTTTAAAGTTTTTCTTTCAAATCTCGATATCAATATTTTTGGAAAAATTACAGCTATTGAAAAAAGGCGTTTTTTACATAGATACATGCATTTTTTTAAATAGCGACAATTCGTTTAAAAATGATATAGAGATATAAAAATAAGCTTTTTGAAAAAAGACGTAAAAGTTAGCATCGTGAAAAGGCAACGAAAGTTCTTAATTTTTTTTATTTCTTCACTTTTATTGCATTCTATCATTTTAAGAGAGATTAAGATGGTGGATCTTTTATGAGAATAATTTTTAAAAAACTGTTTGAATGATTTTCGCACCCTAAATCGACGAAAAAAACGTGAGCAATAGATGAAAGCCCAACTCTCGTTGCGTTTCAACATCATTTAAAAAATATGAAGGTTAAGATTAAGGTTAAGGTTCAAGAATATTCAACCGAATTTGATGTATATCAATTAGTTTGTGAGTTGTTCAAGTGTTAACGTATTTAACGAATTTCTCTCGTAAATCGATATATGGGCAAAAAATATTCAGTTCTACCGCTCAGATTTGAGTTAGAGAGCTCAAATTTGGCAAGGTTTTCTATGCGCAATGATAATGTTGGAGAAGATAAGAGCTGAACCTTTTTTGTTTGGTAAGCCCTCGCACACCCACATACACATATGAACACGTACACAGGAAAGTACTTTCTCGGGTGAAAATGTTATGCATTGGATAACCGCGATAAACAATTCCGAGGTGGCCCGTCCGCCCCATCGTAGCTTCAAACTACGTACACTGAAAAAAAACCAAAATTGTTGTCCATACGAATTCCGCGAGTATGGACGCGGCACAATATTTTTCGTCAACGTAATCATTTTTTCGCGCTAATCCGAGCGTGCATCTGGTCCTAGATACGAATAGTCGTTGGAAGAACTATACATTTGTTATACTCAGCAGAACGTTTGTTTGCAGCCATGTGACAGCGAGAATTCGGACACGCGAGAAAGTCATTTTTTTCTTCCCCATACGGTACTGCTGAAACGCGTATAGAGCGTTCCACGATTCGCAGTAACCCAAACAAATTCATTCGATCGGCAATCGACTTGCGTTGCAACGCGAGCCATATCCGTGGCCGTTAGGCTGTCAGAATCCAGAAATGCCATTCTCCAGAAGTGACATACTCCCGAAAAGTCATAACCCAAGAGTTTTATATTGCCGAAATGTCACCATAGGGAAATTTGCGGCGCATTGATGTCTAGACAGATTTTGCTACTAGAAGATGGCACTGATGGCATCTCCCAACTGAATAAAAATATTTTTTCCCTTGACTACCTCTTGTACCTGCAGATACGGTAAGTTCAATATGAATACGTGTGCTGTAAAGTCCAATACCTATATTAATAACTACAGTATGAACATGAAGGCTGCACTATGATTTCAGTACAAAAACTTCTATGTATTTGGATGTTGAATAGGTTCTCGCTTTTTTCGTGAAAATGGATGCTTTATTTAAAAAAAAATCATTCCTAATGCTTTGGAACGATTCGATACTTTTGTGCCAACAATTCCTAATGATTCTGTAAGTTCAGCCAGCGTCTGACATGAGTCTTCATGAAGTAATGCCTCCAATTCAACACAGCAAAATCATTATTTTCTAAAGCGTCTAAACGAATCTTCGCATATTGTTTCCGGCAGAGCATGGTCACCGTAAGTCTCAACAGGAATTCTGTGTGCTTCAACTGCGCATTTAAAAAAAATAAAGTAGTGCAGTAAAATTCCCCGCAAATACTCTTTCTTTGGCACGAAATTTGACATGTTTAACACTATGAAACAAAAGTTGTTTATACTTCGGCGAAATGACATACATTAAACTTCAAGCTTGCTTTTGTACTTCTTCATAGATACACTTCATATGTCATTCTTCATAGACTACACGCACTTTCGGTAACGACATCTGTTGGAAAACAGGGAGAACTTATTTAATGTCGTAATAGATTATAAGGATAACCCAGCGCAACCTCTATTTTGTAAGTTCGGTTACGTGATAAGCTTAAGGAGTTAGGCTACTGTGAGAATGACGAATACTCGTGTATCGCATGAGGCAGCTCAAATTGAAGAGGAAGTTCCAAGATATGATGCAGAAATCACAGATTGAAGGTAAAGTTATGATTACAACGATAGAACGGCTTGTAAAGCTTTGAACGCGATTTTCTCGAAACTATGTTTTTCAAAACGGTGTACACGAATTCTCGACATCGAATGAACGGATTAAATGGAAATTTGGTATACTCATACCAGTGTAACAGTAGTTTAGTCTTGATCTCAGGTTTTCTTCCTAACATTTTTTTTCCTTAGTTGTTAACAATAATGTAGTTCTTTCTCGAGAAATTGGAGAAAAAAATCTCGGTCACGTCTTAGCCCATATTATCTACTGCAAGAAAAAAACTCGTTTTTTTGTTTTAGACGAATCGGGTAGTCAAAATCAAGTCTACCGTTGAGCCTCTCCCGTTCAAAGGACCTTCGCGAGATTGTTTCTAACTTCTTCAACAATTATTATTTTTTTATGAAATTTAGTACACAACGTTGTTGATGTACATCCAAACAAATGTCCAAACGATTTTTCAGTCATCTTACTTATTTCTTCGAGACTGTCTTTCTTAATAACCCTGATTTTCGGGTTGTCACAAAAGCCTAACCTCTCAAAGCCTGTAAAAGTCTATTTATGCATTTTTGTAACCACTGGCCAAATGGTACAACAGTCGTAAGGTCTTTTTCTTTTATTAATCTAAAAAGAAGAAAAATATGTAATCGGCAATGTTCAGAAGTTTCAATGCATAGGGTGTTATTTTCAACGATTTGTAATTTATTTGTCAATGTGTCACCAGTAACATTGCTAACAATGTGACTGTGTAACAAGAGTGACGTGTTGGACTGACAACTGAGTTCATAAGTGTTAAAAATAACACCGTTGTACATTGAAATTTGTGGACGTTTGATCAATTACATTGTTCATTCAATTCGTAGATGTTATTAGCGCCACCTGTTAATAGCAAAAGCTGTCCAGACGGTATTACGCCGCAATTTTCGATATGATGACATTTCCATAACATAACATTTTTGAGTTATAACTTTTCGGAACTTTGCCATTTCTGGAGTATTACGTTTCTGGACTCTGACGTGCTAGCCTGTGGGCAATAGGCGAGGCTGTGTTTTATCCGTACTTCGCTGGGTCCTGGCGACGAAGATGCACGCGGCATAGGTGATGAGGAAAAGAGAAAATTTCGAGATGAAACGCCGCGACGCGATATCGGATTACGGTAATCGCTCGACCGGAGGACACCGGAGACTGGTTTCCGATCGTCATTCGTTGTTGGGAACGGCGGGTGGAGAGTCACGGCAGTTGTCACTGGTGAAGGAAATAGCCGCGGCTTGGAGTCCACCGACGTCAAGATGACTGGTAGATCCGGTTGGCGAGCTGCTGGTGCTTCGACAAATGCTGCCAAGATGGCTGGAGGCGTTGCCGGCACTGTTGGACAACATTCCAGCGGAAGCGGTGACCGCGGTGGCGCCAACCGCAACATCACCCACGCTCGCACCTATGAGACCTTCCTTCAAGCGTTTCTTTTGCTTCATACGCCGATTCTGGAACCATATCTTCACCTGCGTCTCGTTGAGCTGCAACGCCGAGGCAATTTCTATTCGTCGAGCTCGAGTCAGGTACTTGTTGAAGTGAAACTCTTTCTCGAGCTCCGTCAGTTGTTTATTCGTGAAATTCGTTCGCCCGGTGTTGTTGAAAGCACCCGAGGATAAAGAGCCCATGCTGGAGACCGTGGCGACACCGAGACTCGAGACCGAAGTTGAAACACCACCACTGAGACAACTGACCGGGGAACCATCAGGAGCGAGGCCAACGTTGCTGGGTCCGCTGACAGCATTGCTCGTGCCCGGTGTCGAGTAAACGGTAGTCACGGCTCCTGATACCAGACCGCTCGACAGCCCGCTTCCGGTCACCACACCACCACCACCACCACCACCAACGACAACGTAATCTCCACCGTTCTGATTGCTCTTCGATGCTGAAACACGGAAATCAAAATCCACGGTGAGGTCTGACGCTGCGCTAGGACGTTGCAATTCATTTTAATCATTGTCTACAACATAGAAGCTTCATTTTTAGGCGAAAAGAAATCAAGCTGCCAGGGTTTGAAGCCGATACTGAGTGGATGTCGGTTTTCTTTGCAAATGTTGTCCATCTGTTTGAGAAAACCCACCGTGGAAACGGCTGAAGCTTCTTTTTTCAACCTTTACTATCAGAAAATTAACGCCTCCAGAATTCCCTTGCACTTTGTTGTATCTCGATTTGTCGAGTAGAACAATTAAACAAAAAATGCAAATTTTCGTTAAAGGGAGCTGCATAAGTTCCAAATATCACAAAATATGATTTTTTTATTGTATAGGTTTGTGGTCTAAGGGTTTTAACTTTAACTTGAATTGAAAGAATTTGTAAAAATTGCAAAAAAGACAGAGTTTTTACGATCTTTATGAAGAGTTAGATTGCTCTCTGCACTACGGCAAACTGTCCCGCTGGGACTTACCCTTTTTTCTTCTGCGTTTTTCTCAAAGCTGTTATATGAAAACGTGTAAATTGTATCTTAAAACCTGTTTCTCTGACTCACTTCAAATTCAGACAGAATTCGGTCCATCGCATGACGGGGTGAATTTTTTGACATGTTTATGCATTTCTTAATAAGAAATTATTGAAGTTTTTTTGGTCGAAAATTGAATTTCTTTTTCTACAACGTGCCATTTTCGTAATTATTTAAATTTCAAAAAATGTCATACGAAAGTTTTATTGTTATTATAAAAGTTCATTTTTTGCGTTTTAGATGACCCTAGTTGCCAGAACCACCTACACCGAGTGCCATTGCTGCGTGAATGGCGGTACTTTGTTTGAATAATATCTCTAAGGTTTATCCATGTTTTCCGATGAAAAAACCCAAATCGGGCAAGAATATGTATTAATTGTGTGTATAACCCTGACCTTGTCGCCCCAACACTCGCATCGCAAAAAATTGAAAATCAACCCGTTCATGGGTTCCAACCTTATGCAGACCTGTTGAAAAGCAGTTGACGCGCGATTCTTTTCACCATTTATGTTGTAGGTCTTCGGTAAATACTCAATGTAGAATCATTCCGTTAGCTGTGACCCAATGTTTTTAATCCGTTTTCCGCCAATGTTATTATTAGTATGTATTAACTATACGCAAAAGGTTTTTTTTTACATACATAGAAAACAACAACATTTCCATAATAGCATTTCCGATATACATACGAGCAAAGTTTTCGACATACACGCGTCGGAAGGTGCGGATAAAAAGTAGCGAGGCACATGAAATTTTGAAGACGTCAAATACATTATAAGTCTTTGCCACCCTTGCCACTGAACCACGAGAAATTGTTCATAAATTCACATGTTCTGATCCTCCCGCTGTATTGTATTGATAGCATGCAATCAAAGTGTGCATGGGGACATTCGTATTTTCGTATTCTGTGTCATCTTCAACGGGTTAGAAAGTTTCCCAAAACGTTATATGGCTTTCATACCTGCTAAAATTCTTCTCAAAGGTAACTGCTTTGAAGCCTCCCTGATAAAATTGTCTCAGGAGACCTGCAATAGGGCCACGATTGACCCTATCGCAGTTTTTAGGGAATTCCAACCAGTAGGCATTTGGAGGATATGGATGATCCAATGGAGTATTATTTGATTGCGTTGTTTTGGTTTGGGCACTTTGAAAATGATGGTTTCATTGTCAGACTTGTTTTTTCGGGTTTGGGAACATTGAAGACACGAATGATCGAATTATCAGCAGTGAGAGTGAAAGGATACCAATTCTTCTTCGACCAATGAATCCGCTGATCATTAAAATGATCGGCCATCTAGCTGATATTCCCGTAGACGTATCAAAATCTACCAAAATTACAACACTCTTTAACATTAATCAGTGAAGCAACTGCTTATTTAAACGACTTCTGGCCGCTGTTGCGCTAACACACCGACTTGTGTTACACACCCATGCGTAAATCTGTCACAGCCACGTGCACAATTAGCCCGACGAATTTTTTCAACGCTCTCCAAAGATGACCACGTAGCTATACGGATTACTTGTGCCAGCTGACGCGAGCCATCGTAGTGTCTCTAGCGGGAACAAAGTCTGGAATTAATCAATGATGCGGATTACGATCAAATCGGAAGACTCGATCGGTAATTCGACTGGTTGTCCCTCGCAAACGGTGCTCGAAGGGCCACGATTAGTGACGCCCGTGTGTACACAAGTAAGCTCAAATGTTCCAAAGAAAGGTCAAGCTCTCCTTCTAGATAGATCGTTGGCCGAAGCACGAATGTATCAGAACAGAGGGATTTATTGTCGCGGGCTTTGGCACACAAATAATAACATCGTTGGGCTTTGTACTCCGAGCTAGAGTTCTCTTGGTCATTTCCTTCTATATGGGCAAAGTTGGCGAATAACGGGACGGAAGGGTGGATAAGAGGAGATGGGGAAAGGGGTAGACGAAGAAGAGGGGGGAGGGGGGCAACGTATTCGTGCGTCCACGCTTTCAACAGCAATAATCCGCTCTACTCGCTTCGTAAGAGCCATTAATTCGATTTAATCTAATCGTTCGACGATCGCACCTTCGGTCGGACTAGGGTTAGTTATTGGCCTTTATACAAGTGTACACACACACACACACACACACACATAGGTTAATACGGTAGTGTCGAATATATACGTAACGTACAACGGGTGTCACAGGCTTTCGTTGGTGGACGAGGTAATTAGTCGAACTCGCCCGATGAACACGCCGTGGACTAGTGCCCTCTGTATATTTTGATCCGTAACGAAATTCGTACACTCGTGTGTCGGCGTTTTCTCGCTCGAAATGGCAGCACCAGCGTCAGGTCGTCTTTCACGAAGAAAAAAAAACAAAGTGGTCGAGTACCCTACTTAAATGCATGTCAGATTATGCATTAAGGTAGGGTAACCTAACTCGTTAGGCTGACGCGTAATTGTAATATCGAATTGAAGGTTAATTGCTTTCGAAAAAGTTCGCGAACCAATGCGTAGTTCACTGAACAGAAGTGTCAAACAAACGTGTCAAATAAGTCAATATTAGTAGTCCCAATAATTGTGCTGGCAAGTATTCACTAAATGTTATGTTGATAAATGATTGAAGATTTTTCAACGAAAGGGTTACAAGAGTGAAGAGGGAGGCGGGGGGCTGTGCTGTGATCTTTGTCATGCTTTCGATAGCTCTTGTGCGGAAACAGTGAAGGTTTTTATTTTCGTTTTGGTCCCTACATTATAAAAATTAGCCGAGGCTAGATTATGCCGGAACTTTTTTCGCTGCTGGCAGTAAGATAGGTCTGCGGATGAAGGGTATCGCAACGAGTGACAAGCCTGAACCAATTTGCGTAATGGAAGGAGAGGACGTCGCGTATAGTCTTAAGCCGTAGACTTTTTTTGTCAAAGTGCTTTACGCGGCGGGCGCTTTGTCTACGTGTGTGTGTTTGTGTTTGTTTCTCTAACGGTACATACAGGGACATTTGTCTCATCCGAGGGTGGTGCTGGTATTTCTTCAAACACAAAGGTAGTAACCGGTTGTACAGGTGTTATCACGAGGACTTTATCCACCATCGCTTGAAGGTGGTTGGGAAGACTGCCGAAAATGTAACGAAGTGCACAGAACCATACATTTAGAGAAGATTGACAATATAGATAGATATCGTGTGCATAATATTACGCGTTGAAACAACACACGTACTGTTGCGACCAAGTGCGGATTTCTTTTTCGGCATTGTAAAAGCGTTAAATTAACCTCAGTGGTATTTAAGTACGCAAGTATGTCATGTGATTCCAAAAACAGAAACCGTACACTCGACGTGTGAGTGAAGGCGCTCGCTCCTGAATGTTTTCGCTGTCAAAACTTCCTATCAGCGAGTCTGACATTTTTGTTCGACATTTTTTATCACTGCCAAGCCTCCCGATAACCTACCGTGATTATACGTAGCTTAAAACCTGCACTGCAAAATACGCTATACAGTGGCAAAAACCGCATCCAAACCGGACCATTGGTTCGGAAGTTTATCCTGGACAGACAGAAAGACCGACTATCATTTTTAAGTATAAAATAAAATAAAAAAATAATATACGGAAAAAAGCGAAGAGACGAAGAGAAAAAATATATATATATGAAGGGGTCCTGTATATGTGTGTGTGCGCGCGCGCGGGTGCCTTTGTGTATATATAGCGAATTTTGATACATCTCGTAGACAGTCCTTCAACGGTTTTATATCGGTAAAGCGGTTTATTGGAATGGAAGTTCTAATAGAAATGTAATTAATCACAAATCCGGAGAAGGGACGTGCATGAAGAGCGTGTATGTATGTGTGTTAGCAGCAGTTAGTGCAAGCGGAACGTAAGCCAAGTCGATTGCTTTCCTACTATGAGTGATGGGAGTGAACATGTAAGTGTGAGGTTTTTGCGTGATATGTGGCTGGAAAACCGCTTCTCAGATGCTTGCTGGAATGCATGCCGGTTGATAAGCAAGCATGGATATGCATTATTAATGTAAACGAATAATTGACAAAATCTCCCATTAGATGGAAATGTCTTATTACGTACCAACTTAAGTGACAACAATTTACTAATGGGTGTAAAAAGTAATGACAATAAATAGAGAATTGCGATAAAAGATTATAAAATGTGATTAATGAGTCGTATATTTGTTGTATGCCAGAAAAGGGAAAACAATATGCTACGAAATGAATTAATTACGGCAAAAAATTGCCTATTACCGAAAAAAGTGACTCATGTAAATTCTCGTTAAAACCTCATGAAAAACTTCATTACCTCCTCAAAACAACCTCAAATTTAAAAAAAAATTAATACAGCTTACAAAATTGTCAGTGAATTTACTGGTCCCTCGTTCTTCAGGGCAAAAAGAACATCGACTCTCGTCTCAGAATGAAATTCACTAAGTTTACAATTCTCGTCTGAATTGCGAAGGGAATCGGGATTTGCAGCATCTCTGGCCAAATACCTGAAAATGATTACGGTCGGATAATTGCCAGATGGGCGAATAGAAGATAAAAGTTTTAATCCGAACGGCAAAGGTATACTCACAAGGATGCCAGAGGTCGAGGCAGGAATTCCTTCTCTCCGGTGGTTACGAGCATTAGTACCTAAATTGATGTACGAGATAAGAGAAAAGAAAAAAGAGATCTCTCGCAAGTGCCAAGGAAAAACAAGTTCGCGGTAGTCTGCGACACTGCATAGACGGTGTGCCCAGTTGTTTAATGGAACTTGTCCAACTTTGTTATGTAATGCGATGGGCTTGCGAGCTTAATGTGCTCTTCGGACTTTTACTCCTATGCTTGTCTATACGTATGGATACATTTACACACACAAACGCGCACCGACACACACTCACACATATATATTTTTATCTATATGTAACGGGCGGAGTAAGTGACCGATCTCTTGTCTATACATTATTTGTTACCACTAGGTATCGCGCGCTTGTGTTTGTGGGCGAAAAAGTGCGAAGAAACGCCTTAAAATCAGTCACATCTGCTGATAGCCAACATTACACAGATACAACCATTTCGAAATATAATTTAGTCATATACATATATATATATATATATATATATATATATACACCCACACACACAGGCGCGCGCGCCCTTTGTTGCACCTTCTAATTCAGGCTCCCGCCTTAATGATAGTCACGAAATAAGCCGAGTTATAGAAATGATAAGGAGTAAGCTCGGGCAGCGCGGTCGAGACGCAGCAACTTTAACCGCATTTTTCTTGTAACTATGCATTTCAAATCGGCAACCACGATATCTCGATAACAAATTGGCCGAACGAGCTCAAATTTGGCGTACACCTTCAGTAGACTGTTTTTTAAAATATATATGTGTAAATATTTTTTATATATGACTCGTAGAATGGTTAGAAAAATAGGAAAATTTGATAATCGAAATTCAGCATCTAGCTCTTTTGTAAAATGTTGTTTGCTGAATCTGGTACCAAACATTACAACATTCATACAGATTAATAGGAGTTTTCCGTCGAGAGGCATAAAAAATGCATGAACTTCGAGAACTTTTTTTATATAAAATAAATACTTTCGGAAATCGGTTCCAACGTATTTTATTCTTCTACCAATGGAGAGTAAATTCCATTTTAATTTATTTAACCAAAAATCAAAGTGGCGTCTTTGTCAGTTCATTTGAAACAAAAACGGGTTAAACATTATTGAATTAGACTGAGTTTGGGGGGCCGTATCGCTTTTTGTTTTCCGAAAACTCCCTGGATAACAACATGTGCAGTTATTTGGGAAAAGACCAATTCTTTGCCTGGTAATTCTTGCTTCAACGGACGAAAAAAAAATTTCTCAATCAATTTTTGACGAAAATCCCTTCTTGATGTGCTCGCAAATTGAATTTCATTTTCATTGCGCAGAGATTCATTTGAATCGGTTCATACGTTGAACCTGTAGAGCGCCTCGCGTGCGGAGGAATTCTGCTTGAAGAAAAACATACTTAAAGTTTAACGTTATGAAAAATCCTATTTGATAGATACACCCGAGTGTTCTAAACATTTTAAGGATGCTAATTATGTTTTTAAAAAAATCGAATTTTCATTTGTCCTTCAGAAAATGTTCGGTTTTTTCGGATTCCACACACACACACACACACACACACACACACACACACACACACACACACACACACACACACACACACACACACACACACACACACACACACACACACACACACACACACACACACACACACACGCACGCACGCACGCACGCACGCACGCACGCACGCACACACACACACACACACACACACGCGCGCGCACGCACGCACACACACACACACACACACACACCCATACACACACACACACACACACACGCACGCATACACACCTATAATTAAAAATATATTTCCGACTATACTATATTTCTTGAAGTAGCTGTATATTTTCGTTCAAATATTTGTCAGGATGTCGGCTAGAAAAAACCTTTAGCGTTGTACCATGAAATTCAACGTGGAAATTCGATGATCGGCAAACACAGCTGGGTAACGCATGGCTACCTACAATCGCTTTTTTTCTTCGTGTCTATCTCAATGTAGGACAAGATTACAAGCTGGAATGCTTAAGAGGTCACCAAATCCTATTTAATACCACTTTATTTCCGATCCCAGCTTTATCGGAGACACAATCACGGTACGAATCACCATATTTCGGGAGATCAATCGATTATTGTCAATATGTGATAGTGTTATCTTGTAGAATAGGGTACAATAGCGAATAGATTATTTGTGAAGAATGTTGGCAAATTTTCTATCGATTTTGGGACGTGTAGGGAAGGTTTTTTGGTACACAAATTTATTAATTTTTTCTTTTTCCGTTTCTGATCGACACTGCGGCTGAGGCGATCGCTGCGTGCCGATTTTTCTCAAGAATGAGATACTGAACGCCTTCATTTCATAGAGGATGGCGTACTCGCAGTCGAAAATCATGATAAAGGTATCGATCGTTTTACCAACGTGAGCTTAACATATGTTTCGCTGTTACTGGAACGTTGGGCACTTGCACGCGTCATTTATCAGCGTTGATCGAGGCTCAACAATTAGGCGAAATGACTTGAAAGACGAATCGGCGAGCAGACTACACCCGCGGACCGCGACAAGCCAGCTCCAAAAAATGAAAGAACTGTGAAAAGCGTTATTATCGGATCTCTGGTGGTTAGGTCCAGAAAATCTTTAACCGCTATGCCGTCACAGATATTATGTACATAGGTACACAGTCAACCCGTGTGGGTAATATTACACCGGAACACTTGGCGCTGTGCTCTCTTCCTCTACCTTTATAGACACTCCGGAGGTCCCCCTTTTCAACGCATCCATACAGCCCACTCGAGGCGCGTGCACTCTCTTACATCATCTGCACGATCCTCGAGCGGTTTGGCTTTTAGCCTTTAAATAATATTTGAATTGCGTAACGTTCGGTAATGGCGTTGATCGAGGATTTTTTCGCCCCCACGGATGGACTCCGGTTTGCGCTCGAACGGGGCCTTTACTCCCGCATATGTGCTTCGGATTAGACCCAACGTCGAGGATTTTGGGGTGTCGTTTGTCTAGGGAACCGGACACTCGGATGGAAGCCCAGATTTTTCTTACAAATCCGTATCTCTGTGAGTACGAAAAACCATCGGATCGTTGCATTTTACGAATGTCAGGCCCGTATATTTGACTTGGTAACCGTCTTTCGATATCCGATGGTCGTATCGGCACGATTTGTGATAGATTATGACGACTATCGAGACCGGAAGGGTTGATGACGGTTGAAACGGGTGCGAGGCACGAGTCCCTGTTTCACATTGGCAAAAGTCAAGTCTGACCACTTTTCATCTTGATCCTCTTTTTCTTTGGGCCTTTTAATTTCGGGAGCAACGAGATAACGGATCATTCGATGTCACGATGCGGAGGTATTGGCTTTGTGCAGAGTATAGGGTAGGGGTAATGAAATCAAACGCAGCGCCCGCAGTGGACAGATATTGCAATAAATGCGGCTATTCATTTGTCAAATCTGTATAAGCGTAGTACGAGATTTTTTTAATAAAAGTTAAGACACTGTGTTATGAATAGTGGGCCACGACAATTACTGTGTAATAAATTGCAAAATTTGCGCCAGGAATAGAAAATGCAAATTTGATCGACTCCCTGCGGCAAATTGGAAGTTGAACAACGCAACAAATAGATAGCTGCAGTTTTACCTTTAAAAAAGTTTTGTAAGGCGTCGAAGAAATAGAAGTTTACCTTATGACACGAGCTTGAATTATTAATAATCCATAATACTTTCCATTAATTAATTTTTCACAATAACTCTTATTAATAATTCACAAAACATGACCCAAGTTTAAACAGAAGTTTAACTCTTCTACGTCCCTGACGTATACATCGGATAGCAACAGTTTTCCCTTAGATTGTGTTTGAGGTTTGAAATTAATATTGTGAGTTATACTCACGAAGCCGGTCTTCAAAATTATGCTCAATTCCGTTTGAAAACAAAATTTGATTTGTTATATTATAAAGTGGTGCAGCAACAATATATGTTTGTTAAATTTCAATAAAAGCAATTTTTACCTTTTTGTTTATCTAACTTCTTTTTACTCGTCTGACAACAAAATTTCAAGTAAACAAAAATATACATTTTAAGAAAATGTTCCTTCCTTTTTTTACTTCGCTGAAAGGAAACGCTTCTGGCCGTCCGTGGCCAGTCAAATTGATTTTATGCAAACATTAAATGCAATTGAGGCGCGATTATAGTTTTTACAATGTATCGCAATATTATAACCACAGTTCCAGAGTCTTTGACATAGGGCCCAAAAATACGAACGCTGGTGGGAAGCTTCGTCAATTTAGGCGAGCGGCCCTCTTCCGTCAACCCTCAATTGTGAACTTGCTATTTCTTTCTCTCCTCCCTTATCTTTTATCCTCGTTCTTTTATCCTCGTTCCCTAATGCTGCATCGCATTTGCCCGAGGGCACAGGGAAACTGTTGAAAACCCATGTCGATACTGTCAGCTATTTTCGGGGTTTTACCTTATCTTGAGGAATCCAAACGAATCGAGTTCGAGAAAATTATTTCGGATCACTTGATCTCAGTGAATTCATTCCACAACCGCGATCCATTGCATTACATGCAGTGACAGACGCCTCAGAAGGGTTCAACTTGCAGTTGGGAAAGGGCGGCGGGGGGGGGGGGGGGGGCATTGGCTGCGACACAGAACGACTGCACGAGTCCGTGTTGTATGGTATGCAGATAGAGCTCAGTAAAATAATAATATTAGCTGGTAGAGAGCGACTGAGATTTTAATCGTGCTCGTTTGAGCGACAGGTCCGAGCGAAAGAAAGAGAGCGGTAGAGAGAGAGAGAGAGAGAGAGAGAGAGAGAGAGAGAGAGAGAGAGTCGCGCACACGGGCACACAGCACTACCGAGCTATACTTTTAACGCCGCTCACACATCCACAT
>OY723385.1:30043453-30183453 GCA_963210295.1 Ophion ellenae
GCTAGCGTACGTCGGTGAGCGACATGCATGTGTAGTGGTGCCGGTAGGTGTGGTGCTCCCGCCAGCCACTACACACGCGGGTATCGCTCACCGACGGACGCTGGCTCATCGAGCCCACCTGATTAGCTTGCCTTTGAAAATTAATAATAATTCTGGGATTGATCCGAGACCCATACATGCTTATATCAATCGATTCAGATTTCACCCCCAACCTCCCATTTCAGGGACTACCGTCAGTTCTGGGACACCCTGTATATTATGCATATGAGGTATTCCAAGTGTTTTTGAACGGCCTAAAAGCCTGCCCTCCTTCAATCTTTTTCAAAGTTGGTGATGTTTTTGTGTTATATATTTTGAGTACGTGACATCTTTTCAGATTTTTATCGGCTCGCTAACTCGGCTAACTCGGAGACAAGATTTTACACGTGATACAATTTCAAACGATCGTATCGTAGTGATCTTCTCGTCGTACAAAAAATGTCCCCTACAAAAAAATATGTTTTTCTATGAATTGTTCTGGAAAAAAAATTCAAAATTTTCTAAGTACTACAACACTGAAAAAAAAGGAAAATCCTTCATTTTTCAATTTTTCAACCCCAATGACTCGGTTGATCTAGCTTAAATTTACACTGAATGTTATTTTATTAGTGTAAAACGATATGTGTAAGTTTTATTCTGGGCTGGGCTTGCGTTCAGTCAATATCGCCGTCTTAAATTTAATGGGTTAGTTGAATAACTAAATTTAATAGTTTTTGTTGAATAACTCGGCGATTAACAATTTTTAGGCAAAAATGGTAATCACTAAACTTGTAGGAAATCGAGTGCTCTACAACTTTGGTTTTTACAGTTTTTTCTCTACCATCGATATTTTTCGAATTAAACCTGAAAAAGCGGCTATTGCATTATCTCGTTTATTTTTAACTTTATAGCATAAACGAATATGAATAACCTTGTAGAGAATGAAATTTTTGACGATTTTTGTTTCCACTTTTTTCCCCCTAGAATCAATATTTAAGGTCGTACGCCAACGGTAAAAGAAAAGAGCAAATGGTTCGCGAAATAATATTATCACGCTTCTCGTTTTTTTACCGTTGGCGGACGACCTTAAATATTGATTCGAGGAAAAAAGGTAGAAACAAAAATTGCCCAAAATTTCAGTCTCTAAAAGTTTGTTCATGTTTGATTATGCCCGAAAGTTAAGAATAAGCGAGATAATGCAATAGCCGCTGTTTTTCAGGTTTAATTCGAAAAATATCGATGGTAGAGAAAAAACTGTAATAATCCATGTTGTGAAGCACTCGATTTCCTACAAGTTTAGTCATTACCATTTTTACTTAAAAATTATAAATCGCCGAGTCATGCAACGAAAACAATTTCCCATTAAATTTGAGACGACGATATTAACTGAACGCAAGCATAGCCCAGAATGAAACTTACACATGTTGTTTTACACTAATAAAAGAAAATTTAGTGTAAATTTCAGCAGGATCAACCGTCATTGGGGTTGAAAAATTAAAAAATGAAAGATTTTTCTTTTTTAATGCTGTAGTACTTGGAATTTTTTTTCGACATGGTTCATAGAAAAACGCATCTTTTTTTGTAGAGGACATTTTTTCGTACGACGAGAAGATCACTACGATACGATCATTTGAAATGTTATCACGTGTAAAATCTTGTCTCCGAGTTAGTCGAGTTAGAGAGCCGATAAAAATCTGAAAAAATGCCACGTATTCAAAATATATGATACAAAAACGTCACCAACTTCGAAAAAGATTGAAGAAGGTCAGGACTTTAGGCCGTTCGAAAACACTGGGAATACCTCATATACTATACTCGTTATTACCGACATCCTCTTTTAGTAATCCCCCATAGACCACAACGAAAAGCGCGTTTACAAGTTTTTCAAATTGCTCATAGATTTTCTTCTATACACTAGGAACCGTAGCTCGAAAGACGTCGAGTAAAAAACCTGAACGATATATGTTAGGGTTGGTGCAAAAAGTATTTCGGAATTTACACGATCAACTGGTCTCAAAAACTGAAATCGCACGCGAAGACGCGAAAAGAGATCTCGCAAAAAAACAAGAAGAAAAAACTACTCCACCATCCGCATTTTTCGTAGGGACAATTGTTATTCTTCGGTATCTGCGCGATACACGCAAATCCTTATCTCCGACATTGTTTTGTTCTATCGAGGCCGTATTTCGCGAACTCGGTCGCTTATCGTCGAAGTCTCGTTGCCGATTCGTTGCCAATCTCAGATTAAGCGGTAAAGAGTGTACAGCGTCGGATTTTGCGATCACGAATCGAGATTTGCAAAAATCAGTATTCGTGGAATTCCCTGATATATTTCTCCGATAACCCGAGTGCGATGCATAGTAAAGAGAACAAAAAATCCTATCGCCAAAATGATCTCCGTGTGATTCTAGACTCCTCCGTTCAGTCCTCTCTTGAAACACATTTAACTCTGGAGCCGGCATTGAAATCCCATGAGTTTTCGGCGGTTCGGGAGGAGACCGTGATGCTGGGACGAAATGCGAGTCAACGCGATCATGTTCCTTATAAATGAGGAGCGCGCAAAGAGGCTCGTGTACACGTGAGAAACGTGGACTGCTTCGCCGAGGAAAAGGAAAGAGGGAAGGGTCATCGGGGCTCGGTTGGACCTCGCAGAGGGTTGCAGAGTAAAGGGGTTGGTTAGTTAATTCCTGATGTCGACGTCCGCTCCTGCCGGACTTCGAACTGTCTACTACTAATGTATATATATATATATATGTGTGTGTGTGTGTGTGTGTGTGTGTGTGTGTGTGTGTGTGTGTGTGTGTGTGTGTGTGTGTGTGTGTGTGTGTGTGTGTGTGTGTGTGTGTGTGTGTGTGTGTGTGTGTGTGTGTGTGTGTGTGTGTGTGTGTGTGTGTGTGTGTGTGTGTGTGTGTGTGTGTGTGTGTGTGTGTGTGTGTGTGTGTGTGTGTGTGTGTGTGTGTGTGTGTGTGTGTGCATGGTGGAGGAGGGTATATTTTGAATATCTATGTAATCTTAACTACCAGGGCATATGGCTGTTTTGAGGACGAACCTTAAAAGAGTTCCAAATGAAACGTGGATTTTAGGAGCCAGACGGTCCTTGAAATTACCTTCATACGGTTCTGCTCACGTTTATGTAAAGGTGATTTTGAAGACATGGGGGTTTATATAATATTGGGTATAGGGACACTAGCCTCGTATGAGGTCCTCAAAGTCCAATGGCTTGGAAATTACTATATATATATATATATATATATATATATATATATATATATATAAGGGTGCAGAGTACTCCTTTGGGTATAGGTTGGGTGGCAGGTAGCTTCGGTTTGTGTATCGTAGCTGAAGTGGCTCTCTCGCAGCACATATAGCTTTAGAAACGGCGGGTGGCGGCGGGCGCGAAACACGCCAACGATCCTCTGATCCCCTCGTGAGATATCGGACGCTCACTCACGCGTCGTAGCAGCCGCAGCGCTCGTGAGCGCAACCTAAACCCTCTCGTGTCCCTAAACCGTCTCCTGACTCCGTTAACTCGCGACTATACCAGCTCGCAACGAGTCACCCTTACGCTTTTTTTTTGTACCAGTGTGTACAGGGTGTCGCAACTACTACGGGGAAGGTACATTCGACGACCAGATTTCCAAATCGTGCCGGAGGGTACAAGAGGACATCGTACTTGGGAGGATTCGCTTTTTGCAGAAAAAGAACGGTCATTGCTTGAGCGGGAGTCGATAAATTTTAGTTTGTAGTTTGTGCTTGTATTGACAAAAAATGGACGGTATGAGTGGTAAGGGTATTTAAAGGTATTTTTAGGAAAAAATTGTCCCGTTGTTTTTAGAACGAGCCCTTGTTAGTGGACGTCATTGGGGATACAGACGAAGTTGTCACGTTTGATACGGACACCTGGTATATACTTTTTCATGTGTATATTCATGAATGTACACGTAGAGTTTGGCCGCAACGGGAACAATTTTAAAACTTGAACGAGAAAAAGCTCCTTTCCGCCCTTATAGCTCCGATTATAAGAACCCACGCATCGGTGAAGTTTTCTCGCGTGGCCCGCGTGTTTACCACACTGAAACATCGAACATCGACACTTTTTCTCTTTTCCCTTTTCCGTGTCCTTCCGAACGAGAGTACCAATTTGCAGGGGACGTGAGAAAAAAGAAGAAAAAAGAAAAGGAATTCATTACGTATTGAAGACACGTATCACACGTAGACATAAATTCCCATCTGATACAACGTGATAGCAAATAATAGGAAGAATACCTAATTCAGACGCGACACACTATGTGTATAAAAAAAATACTCGGCCACCATTTTTTTCTCATACAAGTAGCCGTACAAATGATAACCCTTCGCGGGCACACCACTCGGTGGCGAAACTAATGGCGTCTTTGCACTTAACAATTTCCAAAAAATCGATTTTATCAATTACATTTTTCGAAAGTATGCATATCCAAAGGTATCATACGAAAATTTTATGAATATCGGAGGAGTCTAACTGTATTTTTGTGTGACCTTTTCTTTATTACCTGAGCACGTTCATCTGCTCGTTTAAAACTTTAAACGCGTTTTTCTCGAAACAACGTTTTTCGACGGCTTGTTAGGAAAATCTTCGAAACTACTGAATCGATCCTTATTAAATTTTAACCACATATTCTTTACAACTGTAGCTATAGCGCATATCAAGGATTTTTTTTCAATTTTGATATTTACTATTTTTTGCCAAAAACGGTGAAAAACACGTTTTTTCTGGTTTTTCGAAAAATGTCCGCCATTTTGTTATTTTTGCATATATAAAAAATCGTATGATATGCGCTATAACCATTGACATACTAAATCTGAAACCGTTTGATTTTTTTGTTTCAGATGATCCATTTTCAAGATTTCATCAACAGCGCAGACCTACATTTTTTTGGGAAATTTTTTCAACTACCATTTTCATCTATGAATAGTAACCAAAATAAATAAAATGTTTTTTTTTTAAATGTATTTCAAAAGCGTATTCATTAAGTGTAACAACTTTTATATCAATATCTATAATATAAACCGATACAAAATATTCATAAAAACAGTTTTTTTAGCGTCTAAAGTGAGAAGACGCCTTAAGTTGTACACCGGTCGGACTGACCCCAAGCGATTTTTCATTTGAAATATCTAGAAAACTGCGCACGTTTTAGAAAGAATGTGCAGCTGTTTTTTGTTACGAACTTATGCGTCGAATCGGTTGCCTAGTTGGGTTTTTAAATTGACATTGACAAAAATCAATCATCGAAAAACACGCTTGAATTCAGAGTCGCGAGAGAAAATTCAAAGTTGCGCGAAAAATGTTAAGTTCAGAATTTTTTTGAGAGCTTGTCAAAATGAGCATCTTCCGTTGAATTATCATTTTTTTCTTAATGACTCTCCTTTAAAAATTTTCTCAATATTTTCCAATAAGAGAAAAGTTTTCACTTACAATTGTGAATATAACAACGTCTTGAATTGAATCCATTTAAAGGAGTCTGAAGAAGCTTGACATTCGAAAAATCCGATTTTTTCATTGCAAAGTTTTATAGCCAAAGGGCTTAACTTAAATTCGAAACAAAGGTGTTGTAAAAATTCCAAAAAGTGACGAAGTCATGAAGATTTTTGTGGAGGGTTCGACCGCCTTTTTGATGTACCGAAAGGTCTTTTTTAGCGATACTATAATTTATGAAATAGTGCGAGCCGTTCATTTCACAATACTATCGTATCTCAAAGTCTATTCGTCCGATTACGTCAAATTTACACAATGCATAGCTTGTAACATTTTCTATCGTATAACCGCACGATTTTGTGATATGTTCATTTAGTTGTTAATAACAATCATTAGAGTTGCTATTTTTTGTCGAAAATAGAACTTTTGTTTCTACAGCCTGCCATTATCGCAATTTTTAAACGTTTAAAAAATATCCGGTCAGACAAAAGTTTTATTATTACACTAAAGATGCATTTTTCAAATTTCCATTCAAGCTCACTCTAGTTACGAGAACCACTTACACAGATTGGCCATGCAGCAACACCGGCACTTTGTTTAGACGATAATAACTTCATGGCTTATCAATATTCTTCGGTAAACAAAATTGGGAGGACTATGTATCAATTGTTTTAAAAATCCCGACCTCGTTATCCCGATACTATTATCAAAAAAAATATTAAAAAACGACTCGTTTTTTCGCTCCAAGTTTATAGCAGACCCGTTAAGGCAATATAGTTGGTCTAGAAATATGAAAAAAATGTTTTTTATTGTATGTTATTATTCTATAGACATTTCTGAATACGTCTGTGAAAACCGTTTAATGATACTCATATACTTAGTCGAGTTATGAAAATGATAATGCGCGCGCTCGGGAAGCGCGGTCGACACGCAGCAACTTTGAAGACGTTTTTCTTAAAACTATGATTTTCGAAGCGGCAACCATAATATCTCAATAATCAATTCGCCGATTGAGCTCAGATTTGGCGTACACTTTCAGTAGACTGTTTTTCAACGTTGGTAGCACAATTCGTCGAAATAATTATTTTTTTCACATACGACTCGTGGTATGTTCAGAAAAATATAATTTAGAAAGATATAATTGATATATAATCAGAAAGATATAGAAAGAAAGATATGAAATATAATCAGAAAGATATAATTGATAATCAACGTTTAGCATGCCACAATTTTGTACTTTTTTTTTGCTGAACCTGGTACCAAACATCGCAGATTAATAATATTAAGAATATGTGTGGTTTTTTTTCAGATTGAACAAACGTACAAAAGTACATGATAAGAAATTAGTATTATTTTCTAAATTTCTACATATTCTTGAAGGATCAACAAACACGTGTTTTCATATTTTGTTATTTAAAAAAAATATTCCTTCCTAAAAATTACCTCCAAAAACCCAAACAAACAACGATGCTGCCTCAACCCACGTTCTCGTAGTTTTTACGAAATCGTTTTTTCGCTCGACGGTTCCATACATTTTTTCTCCGATAGACCAAATATTATATATATATATATATATATATATATATATATATATATATATATATATATATATATATATATATATATATAATTATATATATAATTATATTATTAAATATATATACACCGACAGCGATGGGCGCGCGGTCGGTGTGCGGACTCGGCGGTCACTGAAGTGACCGCCTGAAGTGACCGGCAGCATTGGAGGCTGCCAGCCAATACTTGGAGCGGTGACCGCTTGCCCGTGCACTGGTTTCCGCGATAACCTCTGAGTGGGAGGCAGTTTGTCTGAGCTTCTGATGGTAATACAACTGAAATTCAGCCAAATATAGCCGCCTGTATCGGCCCAGGTTTTCCGCAGTTTCCCTGGGCCCTCGTGCAAATGCGATACAGTAGTGCATTAGGAAAGAGTGGCTGCGGTCAACACTCTGGGGGGGAACTCTGGAACGATTGTGAATGTCGGAAGGAATGAAAGGAATAAAAAGGAGGGGATGGCAAAAGGGGAAGGACCCTGTACCTCTGAGGAATATATATATATGTGTGTGTGTGTGTGTGTGTGTGTGTGTGTGTGTGTGTGTGTGTGTGTGTGTGTGTGTGTGTGTGTGTGTGTGTGTGTGTGTGTGTGTGTGTATATGTATTCCTCAGAGGAGTCCGATCCTCTCCGAGGATTTGGCCGATCATATACACATGATCGGCCAAAAGTTTCCGGACACTTCAGATAATTGCAAAATTATATTAGAATAATATAATTAATTATACGGAGTTATATAATGTCTTGGTAAAATAATAAATGAAATTGACTATATTATTCTAACATGATTTGGCAATTATCCAGTGATAGAAAGTTAGTAGTGTGTACATAGGGAAGTCCCGTAACGCCGGACGGCACCTAGTGTCGGACACTCGTGCTATCACGACAACGTTCCCGTAAAAAAAACCCATGAAAGGAGTGCGGGGGAGCCGAGCGATACACAGTCGCGGTACGCGGTTTGCCACTGACGCGCGAGGCCAAAGTGAGTAAGAAGATCAAGGTGAGTGTTACTGCTCAGTTTCTGTGTTTAAGTGTTGATGTCAATGGTTATTATACGTCGTGTTCCCATTAATATTCGAAATCTGTAAAAAATTTTCTTGGATTCGCAGAAGGTTTTCGTATAAAACACGTAATTTTGGGGATTCTATGTCCCCTGGTACCGGACACAAAGTGGTCCCTTAACGCCGGACAGTAAACATGCTGCTTTTTTCTCGTGAGAATTTATACTTTTGATTACAACTGTTGTACATTGTTTTACAGGATAGAAAAACGCAGCAAAATCAAAATGGAAGAGAGGGAAAAGGAAGGACGATGGACCAAAACTTTGCTAACTGAATTTGAGAGAAGCTTCGCTGCGCTACGACGTTCCGAAAAGCACTCTACATGACAAAACTTTGTTTTTAAACCCGGGACTAGCTTTGCTCCAGGTGTTGTGCAGATTCTCCATAATTTGTCACCATTTCCAGATGCTGTAAAAAAACGATTAGTTGCTAGGAAGAGAAAAACCGAAAGAAGTGAAATTCTGACTTCATCACCGTGCAAAATTGTTGTCGAAAAAAAGAGAATAAAAAGAACGTTAAGGACAAACAGAAAGGAATTGGAAAGACGTTTAAAAAAGTGATCGAAGAAAATGGGAAAAAACCAAAGGCGTAAAGGCCAATGGAAGAGGTGGAGCTGAAGCGAAGGAAAAGCAACCATCAACTCAAAAATCGAATATAAAAACTACTTGCGTAGGATGCCTGGAGGACCACGAAAAAGCCTGGATGGAGTGCGCCAGTTGCCATGGATAGGTTTATGAATTATTTGCAGACATCCCTAAATGTTCGAAAACTTACATATGCGATTGATGCACAATGTTCGGAAGATGTCCGGCGCTGGGGGCTCGAAGTTAGGTCTGTCCGGTACTGGGTGCCACTTGCAGTGACGGCATCTTTTTGTACCAAAGTTTGAATAAAGTTTTTTATTTCGTTTATGCAGAGGTTGCATTTTTGTTAATTTACTTTGGTTTTAAATTTTGATGACGTAATTACTTTAAAAAAAAATTATATTTCTCGAAGCAGTTTTTTTATTGTCCGAAAAGCTTAGGTGTCCGCCACTGGGGGACTTCCCCCTATATAGAATATAAAAGTAAATAGAATGCGATACGATTTGCACTGCCAGTAAACAGAATTTATGGAAGCTTTGAGCTAAATAAACTACACATATATATAGGACGTAAATGAGCTGATTTCTATAGGGTACGACAAATCTAGGTTACCGATAGAGATTCGTAGTTTTTGAAAAGCGAGATGAAACATGTCGTTAAGTTGCGCTGAAATGGGCGCGAAATTTTGCGCGTATCGCATTGAAACGCGAGCGTAAGTATTATCCGTGCAATGCGAGCTCGTAAAGTAACGGCGAACGTTGATAAACCCAACTGTACGAAGCACACGCACGCGCGTACACTTTAAATTATGCTACTTTTACAGTTGGCATATACCAGTCATTTTTGTAGCTCCGCATTAAACCACTAATGGTTCTGTCGTTACGGACTCGTGAAGAGAAACGTTGCAAACTAAGAAATTGAAAACTCACAAAAAACACAGCAACGGCGGCGAGGGCAGCGGAAATAAAGGTTGGATGCATTAAAATGAGATACATGATCGATCACGAGAGTATATTTGTTGGCAGCGATCATGTAGAAAATACTGCAAGCCTTTATATATACCGGATGTCCCATTTTAATCTTACACCTGATTTATCTCGAAAAATACTGGTTCGATCAAGTATTGAGTATAATGAACGTTTATAACGTTGAGTATAAAATCGTAGGATTTTTTTTAAAACGTTCCTAATTTTCACGTTAGAACACCGTTTTTTATTATTTTAACGGTGCCCAGGATGTAAAGTCCTGAACATCCCTACTTAAGTGCGTGTGTGTGTGTGTGTGTGTGTGTGTGTGTGTGTGTGTGCGCGCGCGCGTGCGTGCGTGTACGTGTGCGTGTGCGCGCGCGCGTGTGTGTGTGTGTGTGTGTGTGTGTGTGTGTGTGTGTGTGTGTGTGT
The DNA here is from genome assembly GCA_963210295.1 of Ophion ellenae. Lineage (NCBI taxonomy): Eukaryota > Metazoa > Arthropoda > Insecta > Hymenoptera > Ichneumonidae > Ophion > Ophion ellenae. The sequence goes on from OY723385.1 coordinate 30,053,542, forward strand.
GCGTGTTTGGATTTGTTTGCGTTTTCTGTGTATGTTTGGGTTTGTTCGATAACCCATAGGAAAACCCAAACAAGCATTAGGTGTCTGTGACTCGGCACTTCCGTTATCGAACAAACCTAAACAAACTCAGACCCACACATACACGCACACTTACACCTGAGATGTTTAAGACTTTACCTTCTCGTGGTACACTGTGGATAGCGTGATAACTGTGGATAGTAAAAAATGGTACTTTACCCGAAAAATTATGACGTTATTAAAAAATATTCCCACGGAATTTGTTAGTTTTGGCCTGACAATTTTTTCGATGAAAAGAAGAAGTCATGATCCTATTTTAGAAAAACATTTCAGTCATCTCAACGTCGCCATTTTGAATTTTGGACCGAAAAAGATTTCCATTGAACGTCCCCCTTTCAACCCTAAAAGTTTTACTATACTCAATGGTTTATTGGGGTAGCATTTTTCGAGATAAATCAACTCTAAAATTAAAATGGGACACCCGGTATATATATCAATGAGCATGTACGCGCACAGCCAATAAGGTAGGTATGCGGCATAAAAGAATTTCATATATAAAAGAATTCGACTGGTGCATTTGTATGGGCCAAAAATGAGGCATCGGGCAGTAGAAAGGAGGAGGGGTGTAGGTCGCATGGCCAATCTTGCTATGGAGGATCTTTGCAAAAGAGAGTGAAGCCGAAAGAAAGAGCTCATTGTGATGGGCGGAGGAAAAAATAAGCGAGAGTGTGACGAGAGGGAGACGAAAAAGAAGGGAAAATCGAGTTTCGGTGGTATGCGTATGATAGATCGGGGTCCAGGGAATTGACGGGGTTGTCGCGAGCTTTTTGCAGCGCTACTACTATGCACAGCGCGACTACATATACACACTCACACACACACGCATATATATATATATATATATATATATATATATATATATATATATATATATATATCCACACGAAAATGTGATTTTGAAGATATTTGTTTTCTAGGACCGTCCTGATAATAGCCGCCTGTCCCGATACTTAACATTGTATGATATGATGTCTCCCAAATCACTGTCGGATAAATGTAAACATATTTAGGTAAAAAAAAACAAGTGGTCCCTAAAATTCTTGTCCCTAAAATCAAAGATTCGTTTAGAGAAAAACTTAAGAACTGTTTTCAAAGCGGCTGGGTGTGGTGGAGGGTCCACATTACGAGATTATGTAGATTACACAGATATAAGGGGTTCGATATCAACCGTCCTTATATATATTAGGTGTAGGTTATTTTTGCATGAAATTGAAGGCAAAAATAATGGATTTCTTTTTACTACACCTAATATAAATATATATATATATATATATATATATATATATATATATATATATATATATCATTAGATTTTTTTTGAATATATAGAAATTGATTCTCTACATATAATACTACTATAGGGCCCGTATGCATACAATTAAAATGAACAAACATAACAAAGATCATATTAAAAAACAAACGAGTACAAACAAATAAACAATTGAACATATAAACAACAAAACAAAATGTGACGAATAACCATGAGTTCTGTGAATCTTTTAATCTTCACAAATGGTTTTTGCAGCTCGTTATTGTATTGAATAAGCAATATATATAAAAAATGAAGTAAAAAACCGAACAAAAGAGCAAATTAAGTAATGAACAAAGAATTTGCAATAATGAGACATGCTTTGTCTCCAAATCTATAAATCTCTATCTCTAGGTATAATGAAGGTATAAGGTGCTTTGTACGATTCTTTAAGTTTTTAGAGAATTTTGTTACAGATTTTTACTTTAACTAAATCAATTGGAAAAGGAAGGTGGAGAGGGGGTAAACACAAAGAGAGAGAGAGAGAGAGAGAGAGAGAGAGAGAGGTGGAGATTTTGGTGGGTAAGCATCACACATAGTGAAGTCGTACGGATCCCTCTTCAGTATCTTTTGTGAGATTTTCTACAAACGTACCGAATAATTTTGTAAAATGTAGATTTGTGGAGTTTGTTTTGCCATTGATAAGCTTTCAACGCGGGCGAGGCGAGGGGATAGCTACTGTTTGTGTGTGTGTGTGTGTGTGTGTGTGTGTGTGTGTGTGTGTGTGTGTGTGTGTGTGTGTGTGTGTGTGTGTGTGCGTGTGTGTGTGTGTGCGTGTGTTTGTGTACATAGTTATTTACATACATAGAGACCCTAAGCACTCGTGATCCATAGTGATAAAAAAGCAAATCAACAGCACAGGCTAGCCTTGTTTTTCTCGCTATCTCAATTTCTTAAGGGGATGTTACCATCGAGAGGCATGAAAAATGCATGAACGTCGGGAATTTTTTTTTTTATATAAGATGAATACTTTTGGTTAATAAGTTTCAACGTATTTTATTCCTCTATCAATGGAGAGTAAATTCCACACTCAGAGAAATGTATGGTAACTTCAACCATATTTCGACCATATTTTGTATTACCCTGAGGGGACGACAATATTTTATAGTCATGGTTACTGCCTGAAATATAGTACTGCTTATCAGATTTTAGCAGTTGTGTTAACTATGCTCACATGTTAACCGCAACCAACAATCTTACAAGCATACGTTGATTGTTCACTGCTAAGAAATATAGTGTTTTCATCAAATGGATATTTCCTTGCACTACCGAAAATAGTGATTTTTACCATATTGAATGGTATGTCTACTAAATGTATATAACATTTGATAAATTCAAAAATTCTCAATTGGGAGTACTACCTGTATAATTGTTTATCATAATTTGTCATTCCCTGACCTCCTGAAATGATTCCTATCGAAGAGAATATTCCGCCTGAACATGGATTCGAACCTACGACCTACCTATCTACATTACGCACGGTGCTACTGTGCTACCGGGTGCTTATGTTATTTTGATCGCAGTTTTGGCATAACAGAGAAAAGTAATTCCAGCTGCACTTCCGAATAGCTGTTATCTCTGATATAGGTTGAATTTTGCACAGATCGTCTTTTTGATAATATATGTCACTGCTTAAATGGATTTTTGGCGCAACGCAATAGTTTTTGAAATATCGAATTTTGAAAACTGATAAATTAATGCCCTAATATATCTATATCGGTCATAGCGTGTTATCGCTGACTCTACTTTATTGACACGTTCCACAAATGATTTACGTCTTTACTATAAGATTACCATAATTTTGTTCGTATAGTCACTTTTCGTAAGATCTTGTAAGAATTTAAATTCAACAAGTGTTGATTTTAACCATATGAATAGTAGTATAAACTTGCACTGAGAAAAATTTCCATAGTATTTATAAAAAAAACGCCCATCGTAAAAGTGGGCATAGTTAAATTCCCTATAGTTTATTGAAACCGTAATCATGATATGGTTAACGCAACTATAAGCGTCTATCTAATCATGCCGTTTTGGTAGTGTGTTTGATTATCTAGTATCCCCGAAATAACTATTAAATACTGTGAACAGCTTTACAATATCGATATAGTTAATTCAGTTAATATTTTAACAATAGTTAGTAGTTATTTCGGGGATAATAGATTCGCTTTTCGCTTATAGTTGTGTTAACCATGTTATGATTACGGTGCCAATAAACTAAACGGCATTTTACTATCTCCTCTCTTGCCGTGGGCGTCTTTTATAAATACCACGTACTTTGCTCTCAGTGCAGCATTAGCATTTCGGCGCCGATTTTGGGATATAGCTGAATTAACCATATCGATATTGTAAAGCCCTTTACAATAGTGTAACGTAATTTCGGAGACAGTAGATAGTCGAACACGCCACCAAAGTCGCACATCTACGTATACTTTTTGCTTATAGTTGTGTTAACCATATTATAATTGCAGTGACAATAAACTATAGGGAATTCGACTATACTCTCTCTTACCATGCGCGTTTTTTGTAAATACTATACACGTTTCTCTCAGTGCAATTTTATTTATTTAAAAAAATGGCGGCTCCAGCTCCTGTCAAACAAAGCCGTGCACGGCGTGTTTATGGTCTGCGCGGGGCGCTCCACAGCCTTACCAATTTGCTTGAAACAAAAACGGGTAAACAATTATTAAAGTAAACTTAATTTGGGGGGCGTTGTTGTTTTTTTTGTTTTTCGAAAAACCCCTGGATAACCAAGTGGCAGCCGTTTAAAAAAAACCATCTTGTGGCCCGTTTTTTTTGCTTCAACGGACTAAAAAATTCTTCTAGTCGATTTTTGATGAAAATCGCTTCCCGATGGCCCCGCAAATTCAATTTCTTTTTAAGGTAGTTCTGTAGTTTTGGTCTAATCTTAGGAATTGGCTACAATCTAAGTGTATGGTGTAAATATGACCTTCATGGAATGATGCCCAAAAATTCAATTCGATTCACCGTTTAGTTCATGAGATAATTGCAATTGAGTATAGGTATTTTTGTACGCGATCCCTATACCTAACACGTAAACCGATAGGAGTTTGCTCGCATTTCTCGATATAAGTTCTAAACGGATCTTAGGATTTCAAAATAAAAACACACGTGTACGCAGTACTATTGTGGGAATGATTCAACAAAAAAATGACAAACTTTGATCGTTTAGTTTCGTAGATAACGACTTATGAAAAGTGGTAGTTATATTCCAAACCGAACTCGGGCCCAACCATCTGTAACGGAATGGCAACAGTGTACGCTGCAGCCAGCTGATCGGCGCGTAGTCTGGGAACTCGAAGCGTATTTTTTTCCCGAGTTCTTGTAATTCTGAGACGGATGTGCAATAAATTTATTCTGCGAACAAATTTAATTTCTTCAATTTATGCATGTATTCATTCGTATTATATATATTTATATATAAGTGTGTGTGTGTGCGTGCGTGAGTGCGTGTGTGCGTGCGTGCGGGCGTGTGTATGTAGATATAACTTGGGTTATTGCAGAGCACTCGCCGCAGGCAATATGTAAAATAGAATTCAATCCCATTCGAGTTTCCTTCACTGTTTTCCTCAAAAAATGTCTTGGTTACAGCGAATACAATTTAAACTGTCGGCAAGATGTTGTAAATCCACGATCCGACGTCCTTCGACAGCAAATTTTGTTGCTAATCGTTGAGGGTATGGTTATTCTCATCGCGTTTAGCCGCATTTGCTTGACACATGGCTGCCACAGCTTTCAATCGTTTAGCAAGCCCCTTTTTTCTTGTAAACTTTCCTTTGTATCGCATTTGAGTTGACATTTTCACGCTTTTTTTATTTATATAAAATATTTCGCGAAAGACGGAGCGTAGGGAGCTCAACGCTATGGCTGCAGGAAAATCGCGCTGTTGCCACGATTACAGCGCCGCTCTCTATACGAGTATGAGACCTATCTATGCATGAGGTGCGAATGTGTCGGACATATAGAGGGTCCAAGCTTCGTCAAAAATGTACAACCAACAGCATCGTATTGGCATTGGATGTTACTATACGTTTCGACCGAATCTATTGGCTCATACGTGTACTTACAGAACTACCTTAAGAGGGAATGACATCTCATCGCGATTGGTATGGTAGAACAATTATAGATTCCCAAAAATCTCTGAAACGGCTCTTCCGATCCCGTCGAAACTTTGCCAAACGACGTCAAATAGATAGACGAACAGCTGTCTGCCCCTCAAATTTTCTGAATTTGAAAAAAAAACTTTTTGGGAATCTAAAGAGATTTTTGGGAATCTATAATTGTTCTACCATACCGACCGCGATGAGGTGTCATTCCGTCTTAATTACGCAGATATTCGTGTGAATCAGTTCATTCGTTAAAGCTGTCAATTGCCCGCATTGAAAAATGCTGTTTCCAGAAAAACGCATTGAAAGTTTAACGTTAAAAAAATCGTATTCAATTTTTGTTTTTGACAACCCAAACAAACAAACCCACGTGTTCTAAACACTTCGAGGATGCAAAATAAGTAAACAAAAAAATCGAATTTTACACCTTACACCACTATAAACGTCTAAGATCACGAAGACAGAACAAATAAGAGGGTAATAATATTCAATGATGTTATTAGTCATATCTTCAAGTGAACAAAAACAAATACGTATTGAAAAAATATACAAAATGGTGACGCTGGAGCCATACTCGCGACGCATGTTGAATTTGAGACGCTTTACGGTACGCAGTGTAACTGACGCAAATTTAAATTTGAAAAAAAATTATTTTCCATTAATTTACACGAGCATAGAGCTAGAGAAATACCTAGGAAGTTTTGAAAATATGAATGTTCGTGTAATTGACAAGCTTTTAAAGTGAAAACTCAATTTTCGACAGAAAAAAAGGACAATCATTTGTTAATAAGTAATGTTGTAATTAACTCATGGAAAATCTCGTACGTATTTCTCTTCGGAATGTTATTTTAAAGATGTGCTCAACATTTGGAGTGAGAAGAATGAAAATTGTTGGGGTTATGCTGTATACCGTTTTGAAAAATTGTGTTCCGAGCAAAACGGCAGACGTCTCGCACACGGGGCAGCCACTGCCACCGCAGACCCACACGGGCCTGCGGACCTTTGTTTTACAGGTACCAAACTTTCTTCCCCTTATTCTAGATGGTTCGAAGCACCCCTTAAGTCAATTTAGAAAAATTAATTTTTTGAAAATTGTAGAATGGAATTGGAATTGTAGTGGTGTTACTCCTTACGGAGACGGAGAAAGCTGCGGATGGTCCCTAAGAACCCGCTTATACCGTACCTTATAACGTACCGTTAATACGTATGAAAAAATTGTATTTTACCGAAACATATCTGAAGGACAAAAAGGGGCGAGGGGAGATACAGAAGGGGCGCAAGAATGGGGCAGGGCGACGTGGGTTGGGGTGGGAGAAAGAAGAAAGTCACACACATTGAACCGGAAGAGGCACGGCTGTTACAGAATCCCCAAGGGTTCGTACGAGCAAAACCGATTCCATCCCCGCTTTTTGGCCGAGAGAATAACGAGGGGTAAAAAACGCGGGCCAACCTCTGAATGGGCAATCGAGGGAACGGAAAACTGAGTTCTTGTCTGATCTTATACACGGAGAGTAACGCCTATACCATCCAGCTGTGGACCATTTCGGCCAAACCCCCGTCGCTCCACCCTGCTCTCGACTCATCTGACGCACTGTATTCCATTGCCCCCTTAACGTCCCGCCCATTCGGAGTATCTTCGTCTTTCGGTTTTGCGCTTACCATTCTGTGCTTACCATTATGCAGTTATAAGTATTTCTTTCCAGTGCTAGCAATCGAGCAATTAATGCAATTAATGAGCAAGCGAATTATTGAGAATATGCTGAATAATCATGGACAAACGTCGGCAGTGCTTTTTTGGTTTCTTTTTTTTACGTCTTTCTTAAATCCGAACGGAAAATATATTTACAGTGAAACTTCGTTTATACGTTTTTCAAGCGGTACATAAAATATGACGTATAAGTGAGAATAACGTGGAAGTGAAATACCGTATGTATCTGAAACTCGTTAACATTTGAAAATGGCGATTGGTGCATAATTTACGATGTTTTTCAATAGCAACACCTCTATTATGCTAATGTTTGGTTTTCCAATTGAAACTTTTATTGGTAATAATTCAGTTATGAGCCAATTCATGTTTTCGAATTTACGTTTTAAACTTTTATTTAATACAAGTTTGTAACACTAAGTTTTGACGTTTTAAACTAGTGAATAACTAACACGTTCGTATTGATAAGAGATATGTAATCACAGTACATGCATACATAGTCGAGGTCGGAAACATCAAAACATCGAACAAAACATCAAACCGCAGTCACAGTAAATCTTCTCCGGCGAGAGAATATCACGTGTGGTTAACGTACAACTGAGAAAAAACGAAGCCCGAAACCGACGCTGGGGAATAAAATTAATAAAGTATAAGCGCGAAAAACGTATAAGTGAAAAACGTAAAAACGGGGCTAGAGAAAGTTGACGTATAAATGGTAAAAACGTATAAGTGCAAAACATATAAACAAGGTTTCACTATAATTCAAAGAGATTGAATTGTTAATTTTTCTAAACGGACAAGGTTTTTACTTTTTGTAAATGAACGAGCTTTTTGATTCTATTACATTCAACTAGATTACATTTTTAATGGGAGAGCGTCCTATTTTTATCGGGCGATCAAGATTAATGGAGAATGAGCTTTTGAACAATGAACGCGATGATCGACACTTTTGTAGTCGTTTCGGATACTGAAATGTTCAAACGTGAGAGTTCAAGGGATAATCATAGGTGACACAGTTCTGAATCATTCTAGGCGGAGAAATAATAATTGACAATTTTAGCGGTAATAAAAAACCACTCCTCTATATAAAAATCATACAAAAATCATTGTTCATATAAAGGACCGCAAAAACGATTTTTTTAACAGACCTGTCGTCAAAAAAATTGAAAAAAAATATTTTTTAAATTTTATTTTATTATTCTACCTTTCTGAATACGTCTTCAAACATTGTTCGATGGTTCTCATCAAATTAGCCGAGTTATAGTAACTTTGAACGCGATTCTTTCGAAACAATGCTTTTCAAATAGACAAGCACGATATTTCGATAACTAAGTGGCCGATTGAGCGCAGATTTGGCATACACCTTCACTAGACAGTTTTTCAACCATGGTAGCAGAATTGAGTCGGAATATAGTTTTTTCTTCATATAACTTGTCGAATGGTCGGAAAAATCGAAAAAAAATACTGAGCAAAGTTGCGCGTGCCGCCATTTTAATTTTTTTGCTGAATCTGGTACCAAATATCACCACACTCCTACAGATCCAGAATATGTTTGGTTTTTTTAGATTCCTAAAATGTCCACAACACTGGTCGCCAATCGCGGACGTGTTCTGCGAACCGTTGTGAACAAACGTCCAAAAATACGTGATAGTATATATTTTTTAATTTGTACATGTTTTGAGGGATCAATAAACATGCGTATTCATTCTTTAAGTTATTTTTTTTAAATGACCTCAGAAAAAGCGCCCGGGCAACCATACAGCCTTAAACGGGTAAATCATTCGACTTTTATTTATATAAATTAACTATAAAAATATTTTTGTGTGTAAATATAAAAAAGGCACAAAGACCTTTTTTCTTCATATTTAAAAGTACCATGTAATAGTATTTTTGTAATTTGTAATAGTACTTAAGTAATACGTAAAAGTACAATAAAAATGTCCTTTTGGTATAGGAAAACAATAAAAGTATTTGTTTACCGAAAAATACTACAAAAAAATGTCTTTAAATATAAAATGACTGAATAATGTGTAAAAATGACTATAAATACGCAATGTTTAGAATGGCTACGGGCAATACGTTTTAACGGATCTTCATCAATAAAAACCAAAACAACTTTTCATTTAGTAAATTTCGTACGTACAACACATCTTTATTGTCGTATAGCAACGATAAAAATATGATTTTACGAGCAGTGAGAGGGAGCAGGAGTCTTCTTTTCGTTCTTGTACAACGACGAAAAACCGCCGTAATCCAACTGCGTTAAAAAAAAAATTCACAGACGATAAATATTACTTCTCCTTTTGTCTCGCCTCAACACGATGCGAATCTCGTGATGTTCTATCCGGCGTAACATCTATGCATACAGACGGCAGATAGAGAGCTGAGAAAATAATGATAATCGAATTGCGACAAGATGTAAAAAATCCGTCGAAAAGTATACACGGAAATTGATAAGAGGCGTCTCATACGGTTTGAAACGTGTTTCCGTGTGAAAGCTTTTCGGGGGCGGTATCCGTTACGTTCCGTCCTTGTCGGTGACAAAAGTGATAAGGGACACGAGCGGGAGATCGTTCGTCAGCTGACGGAGCGGAGAAGTGGATTCACCGCCAGACATAACGGTACTTTAATTAGTAGCTCGGCTAACATAGCCCTGGGTTATGTTTCTATAGCCGAACAAAAAAAATGCATCTAACTTTTATGAAAAATGTCGCCGTATATTCATTGCGTAGGATTGGCTAAAAAATACTATTAAAAGTCCGCAATTTGACATATTTGATTTCAATGTAATACGCATAGAAAATTCAAAGTCCGCCAAATAACCCAATAAAACGATTCTTGCGCAGACTTCTATAACGCACAGAAAACATTGAAATGTAGCTGCGTACATCGCCTTGCTTTGATTGATGCTTATACCAATAAGTACAAAGAAAATAATAATAACCGCCAAAGAGCCACTATTAACAGGGCGGCAAGAAGCATGCGTTAATAAGAGATCCAGCCTACTAAGAGATTCATACCTAATAGAAAAAAACCTCACTACGAAGCGATGTCATCATCGCAGGCGATCAAAAGTTCCACCGAAGAAGATTGTTGAGTTTGCTGAGATAGAGAGCAGGGTCTAGAGATCTGACCATCGGCATAGTAACGTTTGATTTATAGCCGTTCGCGAGTAATCGGCTTGAGCGTAAACGCGCCGGGCTCGCCACCCGCGCTATTTATCAGCGATGCCTGTCTCGCTCATTCATTCGGCTTCACTCGACTGTGCGATCAGAGTCGGCGAGCTCTTTATCTGTCGGGTTTGATCGAGACTACTATGCACAGCTAAGCTGTCCGTAAACAAAAAAAGTCCTTGGCATGCTCTATCTATCTCTTTTTCTCGCTCGCACGCACTGTCGGCGATAGCAGCACGTTTACGACACGCAACTGCGCACGAACATCATCTATAGTATTACATTCGATCACAGTCTACACCTAGGTGCTCGATATACCCGAATACCCCGGCGATAGTGGACGGTGAAACCTCAGGAGGGTAACAAAAATTTGTTACGTTTGATATTCAGAGCTGGGTCACGGAATGTCCAGATAGACATGCAAGAATCCTTATCATTGTCCGCGATAAGCGCTACACGTACAAAAGTCTCTCAAGAATAACCATGTTAAATGTTACCCTACCTACTGGTTTTGGGACATTCCTCTTGACCTGCATCCACTTGTACGTTGGCACTTGGGCCTGTGGTTGTTGGTGGTGTTGCTGCTGTTGTTGTTGGGATTGTTGCTGATGATGATGATGCGCGGGTTGATGCTGCACAGCCCCCAACACCGTGACCGGGGTAGCGATCCCGTGCTGTTGCTGTTGAGGCTGGTGGAGATGATGCGAATGATGAGCAAGCCCGTGCTGACTCGGATGTATCCTCTGGGTATGATGAAGGGAATGCGCGGGGCCCTGTTGGAGCGCGTGATAGGTCGCTACTTCGGAACTCTCGAGATCCTTGTAGTGAACCGACGGATGCCCGTATCCACTCTGCAATCTCATGCTCGTACCAGCCGCGTAATGCAACGGGTCATCCGACAATACTCCGGATCCCGAGGCCAAATGATGCTGATGAAGATAACTCGTGGTTCCGACAGAAACGAGACTACCGGGGCTTTGATAATCCGGGGCTTCTGGATTCTGCCGATGGTGATGATGACGATGATGATGATGATGATGACCGTGAGGATGCGAGTGATGCTGATGATGCTGTGTTTGACTAGATTGTTGATGAGTGTGTAGACGTTCGTGATCCTGGCTTATCGCAAGGCCGGATGCCTGTTGAGGCACTTGGCCGAGCTGCTGGTGTTGGGAGGACCGATGCATCGCTGCACCGGAAGGTATCGGTATCGGGAGAGGTCCGGGGGAATGAAGATTATCGTCCCTGCTGCAGTAGGCTGTGTTGCCGGAAGGACCCCCATGCTGGATATGATGATAATCGATTGCCGATCCTTGCGGCGTATTCGCATGTTGCTGATGATGAAGCGAATGATGGTGTTGAATCGGATGATGCAGGCTGGACTGCTGAACGACCGAAATTCCTGGCACGTAGCTAGGTGGCGAATTGGCGTAATCAAGGTTCGTATAGCTCAGACCGTTCTCCGAGGAGATAATTGGTGGTGTATCCTCGTGAAGAAGCGCCCCCGAAGGCGAGTAAAAAGCTTGAAGGGCTGGAGGTGGCGTAGTCGAGATATCAACGGGATTCGATTCCGTGCCCGAACTCTGCTGCTGATGCTGCAGATAAGCAACCTCGGACGAAGGGGACGAGGTCGTCGAGGAGTACGGAGCTACCGCACCATGGGGATAATAATGGGATCCGCTGTTGCCTGGTACCAGACCCAATTCGGGTGAACTCGAGCCTTGCTCGACTACTCCGTGTCCCAAACTCAAACCCACCCCCGTGCCATGCGGCGACAAATTGTAATTAGCATGATAAGTGTCCTGCTTCGCGTAGGTCCCGTACATGCCCATGTCCATCATCATCATCCTCATCGAGGAGATACATGAAAGCCGTGGCTATCCCGATTGTACGAGACCACACACACGTACCTCTTCGTTCTTAGACCTAGAATCGATTATGCAGTTGAACATACGTCGATAACGATTTTACAGCAATTCAGATCGATTTGCTGTATCTGGAAAACATTCTCTGACACGCGCGGGCCCGGTGAACGATTTATCGAAGCACTCCAACAAACACAATCCCCTCAACTGTCTACTTCCAAGACTACCCATGATGAGTGTCTTTTCACGGAGCCTCGGACATCGGTAACGTATCCTTATCCCTTTTGTCAACACATCACAACACCGTATTGCTTCTTTAACGATAATATTCACCTCGGCATTGCACTCGACGTCCGCGGATACCTCAATTTACATGAGCCTAATGCACAATTTGAGCGACGAGTAAACGATACACACGAAAATACGGAGGGTGTAGGCGACAGCCGTGGAGGGTCTGTCAACTTTCGTTACAACGTATGCACGAAGAATAAACGTGCTTCCCGGATGACGGGCGATCGCATACTCAATCGTGCTCGGGGAGAGCGGCTGCCGCGAGTACCTGGGTTGACGCGCGTCAGATGTGTGTGTGCGCACGTGAGCTCGGTTCGCAAGCTATACTGGCCTAAGAGGGGGGTTCCGCTGGTTGCGGGCTTCGATGCTCGGGATCTCCCGGTGTGCACCAGGTCGGGGAGGGGTTTACGAACCAGAGGGCAAGCAGGGACTATAAAAATCGAGCATCGGCGTGCGCGCGCGCCTCTGCGAGCTTGCGGGCAAACGTGAGCGACGAGTTCTTCACTTCATGCATACCTTGGAGGTGGCTCGATGCCACGCAAACGGGCGTGTCCCGGTTAGTCTCACGTGATCACCAGGGGGCGTATATCGGCCAATAGCTCGAGACTATCTGCAGCCGTTTTCACCTTTCGTGTGATGGATCGTTTCATGATTTTATTTTCATTCCTTTTATCTGCCGCCCTGCAGTTGACACTTATCGCCGTGTGCACGTAATATCACCCGCTACGTATAACTCACCTCATCCTCCGTCGGGCTTTCTACCTTCATCCAGTTTCGCTTCTCTCTCTCTCTCTCTCTCTCTCTCTCTCTCTCTCTCTCTCTCTCTCGGACTTGCTGGGATGCACGGCTATCCTGTGTGGCGTGTGTATACGTACACGTAATGCAACAAATTCTTTTTCATCCTTTGGTCTTCCTTTCGCAACTCTCTCCCTCACAGGACGTTATCTCGTTAAGACCTATGAGACTGCGGCATGTCTCCGCCACCTGCTCCTGCCGACACTATTCCTCCGGTGCTACCAATCAACAGGAGTTTCGGTAACGTTTTCCTTTCACCATCCTTTTTTTTCGTTCCATCTCTATTTTCGCGTTTTCCCACTGCGGTCAGAAGCCAATGAAAATACGCGAGAAGCGTTTTCCGTATGAAAAAACGGGGCGCCGAAGTGACGCGTGGAAAATTACGTTCTTGTTGGATTTTCGACCGTATTTACATTACTAGTAGACCTGCGTCTCCAAGGCGATAGCGGCAGACCGATATTGATATCGCGTAGCATTCCAGTGATGATCCAATTTTACTACTCGTTCGCTCTAAAATAACTTTTCTAGAGTAATCTTTAAACTGTTAGCGTTTTTGTTCTGAAATGTTGTACAAATGTTTATTGATCCTTCGAAAATATGTGCAAATGAAACAACAAAAAGATTATCATGTAGTTTTATACGTATGTTCACAAGGGTGCGGGGAAACGCACCCAATTGGCGCCCAGTATTGTAGACGTTGTATGGATCTGAAAAAAAAACAAACCTATTCTCAATCTGTATGTTTTAACTATCTGGTGATGTTTGGTACCAGATACAGCGAAAAAAATTAGCAAATAGCGTGGGCTAAACTTTGGTTATCTACTTTTCCTATTTTTCTAACCATTCTACGGGCAGTATAAAATAAGAATTATTCCAACTCAATTCTACTACCAACGTTGAAAAATAGTCTACTGACGATGTATGCCAAATCTGAGCTCAATCGGCCAATTGGTTATCGAGATATCGTGGTTGCCGATTTGAAATGCATGGTTTCGAGAAAAGCCCGTTTGAGGGAATTGGATCGGAATTGGATTTTTTGTTCTCCACGAAATAGCAGCGATAAAAATTAATTTAATACATCTAATTTTACGTGCGGTTAGATCGGCAAGAAGTTCACGCTACGTGTTACGTATTTTTTTTTGGTTGTTTAGCACTAAGATGAACCATTTCTAACAGCGAATTGACGCAAACTAAACCTTGGAACCATCAAGGTTTGATGGAAGTTTACGAATCTTCGCTGGCGAATGAAGAGCCGCCAACCTCAATGTCTGCGAAGTTTCTATATTTCGACAACACTCAATATTAATCAATGATAATAATAAATAATTTTGTGGCATAAATATAAATAGGCCTAATTATAAATAACCTAAAATTTCATTCTGGGTTGTATAAAACATTCACTGACGCTTTTGTTTTTCATTATAATCATCAACAATGTTGTGTTTTGCCGAGTTGGTAGTGACCCAAAAGTTTTACTCAGTTTCGTAATAAAGATATAAAAATGCATAATTTTGACCTTTAATTGTATATTTTATGAAAGATTAGCATCTACAAAATAAATTTAAACCTCGTAGGCATTATTTTGAGGTTCATTGAAAAAAAAAATCAGAAACCGACATTTGACTCAACTGGACTACTCCAACCTCCTTAAGGCGGTATTGTTGTCTAAAGCACTGTTTAGGAGGTAATTTTTAGGATGGAATAACTAAACAAATAAATGCACGTGTTTAGTAATCCTGAAAGAATATGTACAAAATACTTTTTTTTCATAAAAATATTATCGTGTACTTTTGTGCGTTTGTTTACAATGGTGCGTGGGAATCGCTTCTAATTATCGACCAGTGTTGTGGTCGCTATATGAATCTAAAAGAGAACCAAACATATTCTTAATCTGTGTGAGTTTTGTTATATTTAGTACCAGATAAGGTAGAAAAAAAATGTACTCAATGGTGACATGATAAACTTTGATTGTAAATTTTTCCTATTTTTCTGACCATTCTACGAGTTATTATAAATAAAAAAAAATGGTTTCGATTCAATTCTGCTATCAACGTTGAGAATCTGTCTACTGAAGATCTATGCCAAATCTGAGCTCGATCGGCCAGTTAGTTATCGAGATCTCGTGGTTGCCGATTTGAAAAGCATAGTGTCGACAAAAACGCGTTTAAAGCTGTGTCGTTTCGACCGCGCTTCACGAGCGTACTCCTTATAATTTCTACAACTCGGCCAATTTCATGAGTATCATCAAACGGTTTTCACATACGGTTTCAGAAAGGTCTGTAAAATAATAAAATAAAATAAATCATTTTCTCAAACTTTAAGACTACATCATTGTCTTAACCCTTCAACTGCACACTGGGTCATTTTGACGCCATTTTTTTTCCAACTGCCTGTATCGCAAAACGGGTTAACCTATTCGGCCGCAGTGTGGTGCTCGAATGTTCCCCCACTTCTACTCTATAGGTTGACAGTCGACCCCCATCTTACATCCTGCTTGTGTACTGAGGAGAGCTGTCGAAAAAGGAACTGGGGTCGAATCGACCCCGGTTATGCAGTAGTGCAGTGAAAGTGAAAACATTGTTTATTGTTGTGAAATTCGGTGATTTATTACTACATGTAAGTGAGTTACGATAGAAAATGCGCATAGATATTTTTTATTTTGCGCTACTATAGTAAATTATGCATTTAGAATCCCGGTCATAAAACTAAAAGCAAGTGTCCGTTATTCAGGAGAGCTATGTACAACGAGCACCGAATGTGCTTATGCGTCGATTGCGGTAAATTTGAATGATAATAAGTCATTTACGTAAAAAATGGGGAAAATATACGTTTTTAACAGTTAATCTACCGAAGGAATCGATTTTTTCCATTGTTCACTATCCCGAAAATGCTGAAATCCAAACCCCCGAATAAGTACATTTTTTGGAAAGGCGGTCGACACTGTCTTTTTTCGTATCTGCAAACCTTCCTCTTTAAAAAAATCAAAGGACTCTTTAAAAAAAAAAATTATTACCTTTTTCTTTCAAGTACGTATTTTCCAACGCATCTCCCACTTCGAACGAATGTTTCGGCCCTTAAGTTTGTTTTTCTTAAAAGATAAATTTTGGGCCATAAAATAAGGATCATTCACTACAAAAAAACGTCTCTACAAACGAAAAACAAAAATGCATTTTACCGATATTTACCGACATGCAACGATCTGAAAAACGTCTGTGGTCAGATTGACCCCATATGCAGTCGGAGGTTCGTGGCGGAAGTGTGCAGTTGAAGGGTTAAATGAGACAAAATTAACTAATCCACTTACAAAGAGCATCATTTGAGTGTCCGTCTTTCATTTTGTTGAAACTCTTATATGTGATAAAGCATTGAACATTATCCCCCACTTTTTTTTTATCGGCGGAAGAGCGGTTTTAAGGAGGGAAACCACCCTTCAAAGAAAGACGTGTCGAGGGGTGATTTTGCAGTTTCACCCACAAGCAGTCCACCGATCTGAATGAAACTAAAACCAAAGTGCTTCTAATGTAAAGCGATGAAAAATTCGCTAGAGAAGTATTGGGCTAGAGAAGTAAGGGTGACACGTCTTCCTTTGAGGGGTGGTTTTCCCCCTTAAAACCGTTTTCCCGCCGATAAAAAAACATACTTGTCCAATAGTTGTCAATAATTTATCACATTTATGAGTTTCAACAAAATCGAAGCCGGGCACTTAAGTGATGTTTCTTGTTATATCGCTGGTGAAAAGATGAATCATTGGTCGTGTCTTTCATTGACCACTGTTCGCAGAACATCTTGTCTCCTCACTTAGGCTGCAAGAGACATGAATTGATTCTCTATGCTTGCAGGCCTTTCGACACCCGCGTGTTGTTATAATCCGCACAGTCTGAATGTTCGTACAACCCGTGGAGTGAAACGATGACACCTTCGTCACTCCACGTGGGTCAGAGTCTACAGAGTGCACGCGAGTGTGAGTGTCGCAAGCCGGTCATCGTACAGCGATCCATCTTCTCGATTGGGCCCATCATGGATGAGTTAATCCAAGTGTTCCCGACAATTTATCTACGCAACGTTACTGTTCGTCGAAAGCCTCAACTGTTCCCCCGAATAAGTTGGCGCAAATTAGCCAACGTGTATTCATTGTTTCGTTGGTAGCAGTCCAAGCGGTAGAAGCGCTGTTGAGCGAGTGATTCGAGACGTCCAGCGAGATTGGCGTTTTTTTTATCTCCGCTTTCTTATACTCGTCGGTTTCCCGGTCCCACGGTGGAAGAATGTGTCGTCCTGTCAGTGGTCAAGTCACGGATGCTCGCGAGAGCAAGGTCTCGGGCGTCATTTATCCTCCGAGGCCTGTCCAAGCCGATCGCACCTCAGACAAAAATGCGGATAGGCCCATCCCTGATCGGGCGAGCCTGCTGATATCGTTCGTGGTACGTGAGTGTGGGTTGCGAGGGTCCAGCGATGACAGAGCATAGAAAGGTTCATCCAACTGCTTAATAAATCACCAATCGTGAAATTACGAGAGGTTCGCTGAAAAAAACAGGCAAATTTTGGAAACGCTCGTGGTGCATCGAACTTGGACCAAATAAAGTTAACGGGAGTCATAGCTTAGAGTTTATCCGGCTAAATTGCGGTTTAGAGAGATTTAATGCGGTTTTAATGTAGTCCAGTTGACACGCTGTTGGTGGCTCCGGCTTTACTGTATAAGCGTGTAAATGCCATTGATTCTTGTGGGTTCTGCTCACTCTTCTTTTTCCGCTTCTGCTGTTTTGCTGGCCGCTTGAGTATAATGCCGAGAGATCAGAAGCCGAATGGGCAAGTGGTGTCCCCCCCCCCCCTCTCTCTCTCTCTCGCTCTTACCCTTGTGACTTTGAGAGCCATCGGTCGTGGTCACTCGAGGATCGCGAGACAGCAAAGACGAGAAGAGCGACGTTTCGAAGATATTCGGAGGCGACCGTCCGGCGCCACGCTGAGTTTTGACGTAGGACGAGTCACCTGCATTGTCATGGCCCACATGCCTGCGGCAACCCGGAGTTTATGTACAGCTACCTATAATGTCTTTCGTTGTTGCACTATGGCTTCCGGTACAAAGATTTGTCACGTTTTCGGGGCTGGACCAACATTACACGCCCTCGTAGTTACAAACGACTATTTATCATATTAATAATAAAGCATAACCCGCGCTCGTCTATATGACTTTTTGAAACTTCATGGAGCGCTTTTTGTCGGTCTTGTTTATTAAGATGGGGTATTCTTTATCGACTCTCAACACGTAATTTTGATGTTTAAAAATGCGAATATTTATAAGGAACATCGGGAGAGTTTTCAATCACTCATTACGCTAAGAGTAATACGAGCCGCGGTGTTTGAATAAAGCTCTCAGTTGCATCATCGCTACATTGCATCTCGAATGTTTTGGAGTACAGCGAAAAATGTTATAAATGTTGATAAATACAAACGGATAAATTAAGAACGAATTAAATGTGGACGGTTCAATAGAGTGAGCTTTATTTCCTGTGACAATTGATTTTGATTTTTGAAAACGAAGAAAATAATAAGGACTTTCTGAGTTAAAGCGTTGATTACCCTTTTTTTAACGAATACTATGGGCACTATTTTCACTAATATAATAAACAATATAGTGTCTGCCTGCACATTCGTTCTTTTCCAGCCTGAAATTAAAGCTGGTATGTGAAATACGATGCTGGGACGATATGTATCAGTTTTGCGAATTTTGATTGTTTATTTGACCAAAATTGGTGTAAAGACGATTACAGTTTTTTTTCATGAACCTCTGCTATGTGCAAATAAATGCTTTCCTAATTTTCCTGAATTTGGTTCATGTGCTTCTGTCAATAAGAACCTGAGAAAATGGGATTTTCTTTTTAAGTGTTCTGTGACGCGCGCCGCCCTTAGCATTTATAAGAAAGTTCTTAAAAAATACTCAATATGAATAGGTTCTTCCGGTTTTATCATTATCTGACTCAATTTCTAATGTTCTTTTCTGGTGAAATGATTATGAGTATGTATTAACGGGGTCGTCTAGTGTGAAGGCCGTTTTTTAATGCTTATTTGGGGAATTTTATTAACATTTAAACAAACTTTGTGAATTTTTTTAAGTCATATAGATGTATAAAATGTATACCATGTGTAAAAAGAGGTGCTCCACTGCTGCCACACTCAGAAAAACGTTTGGTAATACCAACTATGTATATTTAGTTAAAACAATTTTGCTTGAAGCAACCTAATTTTACTCGCTTGAAATACAATTCGATTCAAGTGACAAAGCCAGTTTAGTTGAAACAACCAAATTATCACGTCAAAATAGCAATACCTCCCTGGCCATATAATGGGTTGGATTAACTACATCGGAGTTCATACAAGTAATCCGCGTGTTATTTGAACTTTATATTTGGTCGTTATATTGGCCAATAAATTACATTTTCCAACTGAATTAATTATTACGCATAAAGCGAATGATGGTTGGTTCTACAACTGAATAAGTTAATTGAAACAAATGATTTAATTAAAGTTACTTCGAGGTAAGACGGTGTTTTCTTTTTTCTACGATGTGCATATTTTGCAGCTATTGATTGCTATTGCTACTTGAGTTCTTGTGGATGCAATCGATCCCTTTTTTCCCGGCACGATTTCTAGATAACGACTTTATTTGGCAAATCCAACCACGGGCGCGCTTTGTTCGATCGCTGTAGGCGATTAGTTACCCAGCTAACCACGTACCGCAAATAAACCGCTTATGTGGAGTGCGCCGTACCGGTACTGTTGCCACCTCATACGTGCGTACGGTACTGGTACATTACCGATACGCCGTACGGTACGCTATACCGCCAATTTACTAGTACAGTACCGGTACAGTATCGCCACCGTGGATCCACCGTACACTGCAGTACGGTGTAACTCCACGGTAGAGATACCGTGGAGGTACGACTACGCTGCTATCCCGTACCCGTACATTACAGTACCCGTACATTACCGGTACTGTAGAGCACGGCGTACTCCACATTTGCGGTATGCTGTACTAATGGTACGCTTGGTTAACTGGGTAGTGGAAATCGCGAATCAGTGTAGTTTCAGATGCATGCACGATCGCCTGAACAGCGCTACGATCGCCCTTTCGACTCCCTGCTGTTCACGTCTTCTTTTCTGGCTGTTGACGTGCATCTCCCCTGTGAGCGTGTAGAAAACTACAATATTCATTGTGATAAGTTTTGTGAGACGATTCACATCGAAAACATAAAAATCTGCGAAGTAGAAGACATCTTGATAGATTGGGGACTTCAATCGCTTGTTTCTACATTTCGAGGAAAGTGCACGATCGTCATTTCTTTTTGTCCGCCATTGTTGTCACGCTGCGTGCTTTCCTTCGAGAAAAACATTGTACGGCGTCTCTCGGGTGTTAGTAAATTTAGATAGTAAATTTAGTGGAAGCCGGTGAGTTTCATTTAACGTTGCGTGCTCACCAAGTGCATAAGTATTGAAAGATTGCTAAGGGAATCGTGATTGAGATTTTTTTGCGGGCACGAGCCATTGTTCTCCCGTAATTTCAGATATCGATTAATTTCGGTAAATCCAACCACGTGGACACTCGGTTTAAGCCGCGAATAGTTCGTCGCAACCACGCTGTAGTCTGAGACCTGGCGTTACGTAAAGCAAAAAGACTTGTTTGCGCCAATTCAACTTCGAGAACACACAAAATCTGATGTTTTCTGTTATGTGGCCTGTAGATAAATTCTCGATACATCAGAAAAAAATATTATTTATCTGTACACATTATTTTAATTGATTTCTCTTTTGTTTTTTTTTTCGACACGCAGATTGCTTATAAGTTTAACTATGTAATTTTCTCAGAGCGCTTTGTAAATTATCTTACAATTGACACCGTACAGTCGTACATCGACGTAGATTAATCAATAAAAGTTGTTTCTGTATCATCGCAGTATTTTTAATATGTACTTTAATAAACAGGCATTATTGAAAAATTACTAATCATCTTGTCTCATAATTTAGCGGATCTATTTACCTTATTGTCTTCGTCTTCCATTTGTATTTATAATTCATCGTATAGGGAGAATACTTTCTTCGATGATTTATATTAAATTGATTTTCTACCAATTCAATGTATACGTTGCATATGCTCACATCGAAATTTTATTAGAGTGACTCGATGTTTATTTGGTTCATATTAAGCTGATGCTCTATCTGCCATTTATCCGATTGGTGTAAAACCAATTTTGATTGAACTTACTGTATGCAGCTTCAACTATGTTATAATATCAGTTGACAGAACCTACTCCGTCATTCAGGGCAAACCACCATATAGTTGGATCGACTATAGCAGCCTTGGGAAGTTTTCTTTTAAAATATATCTTCAGTGATACGGACTATACATGAACTTTTATCAAAAATATTATGTATTGACTGAAATATGCTCTGCAATTCATTCAATGCACACATGTTTCATTCTACTGTATATGTTTTTCGTTGAACTATATATTTTGAAAATGCTTTTAAGGGAGAGATTACCGACCCAACCGTTCAGTATGTTCAAATAAAGTTTGGTTTCAGGACACCGGAATTAGAATTGAAAGTACTCTGTGCGCTTTTGGATCAAGAAGAAGTTTGGTTGCCGGAAATAAATATATATTTGTAATTCAACCAAATCTCGCAGTCAATTGAATCGTTGATATGGTTCGCCACCCGCAACTGTAGGATTTGGTTCATTCAAACCATTTTTTTTTGACGGTACCAAACGTTTTTCTGAGTGCATGATTCCGGCCGTTCTGCTTATCTGAAATTAAAAAATCCAACGCAAATTTAATCGTGAGACTTGAGGCTCTACATGGAACTGAAATAAAGTTAGAATTCCAGAAAAATCATTTTTTTTCCGTTCAGAAAAAATAATTCAATTTTTCGTTTTTTTTGGGGTCTATATAGCTGATAAAAAGAAAACTAACGAAGCAATCTTAATTATTTTCGTTCAACTTGTAGTTATATATGTACTAAAGATGCTGTATCAATTTGAGCAGAATCAATCAAATAGTTTTTGAGATATCATGGCAGCAGTTTGAAAAAATCGTGATTTCAAAAAAAATGCGTTTGAAAGTTGTATATAATTCATAATAAAAAAATGGTTTCACCATCAATCTGCTATGCCTGGACCATAGAGTACACTTTCCTCTTCTTCAAAGAAGTCATGCAATGCCGTTTTAATTTCTTTTGATCTGTCACACTAGACGACCCCCTTAAGCTATAGAGGGTGGCAATTGGCTATGTGTTTTTATGGGTCTTTCGCCGACATTTTGCGACCGCAAAAATGATGATTTTGACGAACCCAAGGGGATTGTCATACGCTCTTTGAAAAAAATTTAACGCCATTTTATGAAGAGGATTGTTTGCGAGAAAAAATTAATCGTTCTGAGGAAAAAATCAAAATGTGATTTTAAGTATAGCGGAATGAAGATCATTGAAATCTCAATCGTTCATTGAAAATAATGAAATGTCGAGAAATAAATAATCAAAGATGTAGGTATTCTAAAGTGGATCGATGAAATTTGATTCCATTGAAAAAGAGTTTTTTTTTAAGTGGTTGGTATTAGGAATTTATATTAATTCTGCTGAACTGAGAATAGAATTTTAATTTTTTACTCAGAATGCTCATGTTTTCTGAAAAATACTAGCCATCGAAGAAATACGCTACATTTTTGTCGAACGGAACTTGAACAACCATTAGATAGTATATTTTTCTCGGTCGCCTAACCTCCTCCCCATACCCTTGAAAAACACGTGGTCACCTGATAATTGTCACCCCCTATAGGAAACTTTTTTTATCCACGTGGAAAACGTTATGTACATATATATATATACATAGAAAATGTGTTTTTCATAATAACTTTAGTGTATAATTCTCAATAAGCTTTGATTTTTCGCCTAGGGCGAAAGCAATTTTGTAAAATCGAACTCTCTGCCCAATACCACTCAAATCATAGGAAGAACTTCAAGGCAACCTCAAGTCACGAAATAAGCCAGTTCATAGCTTCGTCCATTAATCACGGATTAAGTATCTTTATTCACCCCTTTCCCGATTAATTACGAATTAAGTATTCATATCCTTAATCCATGTCGCATTTTTCCAAAATATTAGCAAACGCTACATTCCTATAACAGCCCCAAAGGGTTTGGCTGAAAAAAGTTGTTCCAAACAAATCGACTAACTACCTAGATTCGCTGATATTCTTCCCAAGATTGGTGTACCGATAATTATGGGATTACGGATATTACAATAAAGTAGTATTTAATATAAGTATTTTCGTCTCGGATTTGGGGGCTCGTTCGTTTCGTCCCGATGAACGTCGCCGAAGTCAAAAGTCGACAATTGATTGACGCGTCAAAACACGACAGCGGGTGGTCCGGTGCTAGATTTGCTCTCTGCTATTTTACTGCACCATGCGCATTGCCGTACGTCCCGTTGATATTTGCTCAACGAATACTCCCCGTAAGAAAGGAGCAATATACCCGTGCGACGTCTATGTGGCCACACCGATGCACTGGGAAAAAGTCAAAAGTGGGAAAGCCGCAAGAATGAGAAGAAGACTTGTAAGAAAAGGGAGTAGACGAGGAAGATAGCCTCTAGGACAGTTCTTTTCCCTTTTCCGCGCCTATTCAATGTTTCCGCCACCATTTAACCATCCAACCCTAAACGCGATTTTTCTCTTTTCCTTTCCAAAAATATTCATCGACTCGCGCGATAACAATGCGAGGCTTTTGGGGGGTAACGCCGCTGCATCTGCCAAAGGCAGTGAATGTGAGCTAGTCTTCGTGGCTGTTGCTTTTTCGTGACTCTAGATCGTTTATAGGAAGGGAAATATTTCAGTGTGAAAAGATACGCGAGAAGAGATTTTTACGGCTGTAGGAGGAGAACTACCTTTCGAGGCCGTGGGTACTCGTCCCTTGAGGGGCTCCAGTGTTCTAACTGCGGAAAATTGTCGGTCTGACGATCCTCGGTTGATCACCCGCCCGCGTGGTGCTTACGCGGTCGCCAGAGACATTTGCGGGCTAATGTGATTCCATAGAACGACACAGCAACATTATTCGTCCGCTTGAGATACCTGCATTTGCAGAATGCCGCAGCAACAATTGCACGTCCGTTTAGTCGAAACCTTAGATGACAAAATAGTTACAAAATGTATTTGATGGTCACAGCGATCGATGATTACAGAACTGAAACTCAGTGATAGTCGCTTGTGTCAGCACGGGTTTTCCACAGTTTCCCTGTGCCCTTATGCAAGTGGTATACGATAGATTATTAGGGACCCGAATAGAAATATTGTCAGCCTGGCTTGACATTTGATCCGGGCCTGATCACGCTGTAGTACGGAGGCCTTAATTACGGTGTGCCTCGATTTGCCTTATCCGGCTAATTTCAGGTGGTAGTCAAGCAAACGGATTAACGGCTTACGTCAATTCACCTGATCCCGCTAGCATTACGCAATCATCAACCCGTGCGGAAAACTGATAGGGCATCCCTAATAAAAATAAGGGCCTTTCAGGGCTTCCCTAGTGCTTTCCCTAGTAGGGATTTCCACAATGGGCCCAGACTTGGCCATTATCGGGATAAACTTGTAGGGATTTCCACAATAGGCCCCGACTTGGTCATTATGGGGACAAACCTGTAGGGATTTCCACAATAGGACCCGACTTGGCCATTATAGGGATAAACCTGTAGCGATTTCCACAATAGGCCCAGACTTGGCCAGTATAGGGATAAACAAGTAGGGATTTCCACAATAGGCCCAGATCTGACTATTATAGCGACAAACCAGTATAAATAGCCCAGGCTACATTGTTGATGGTATTTCAATTATTCAAATCGATTATATACATCGATCGAATAATATTATCGAACGCAAATTGGGAAAAAGCGTAAGGGCATTGGCAAATAAAAAATCAACGATGAACACAAATATGCAGACAAACATCAGACAGTATTTATTTATCAAATTAAAGAAACCTTTTACATAGATACGAACAATTACTCATGGTTTCACTCATACATGGAGTAATGCTAGCGCATAAGTGTGAACAGTCCCAACCGGTTTTCTCGACATTTTTATAGCAACTAATTTCCGCTCAATACTCATCATAGGGAAAATTATTTCTTCTGAAGACTTTGCTGACATTTCCCATTCATAAACTTTATCTGACTGTGTAGGATAAGTAAATAAATTGGTCTTTGTTTTTCAGATCTTTCCCTCATGGAAATAGATTCTAGTGATTCAGTAGACCCATATATTTTTTTAATTTCTACTACACATCCATTCCTTAGAATGGATTATTTTTTGTATTAATTTTGTCATGGCAGTTTGTCATAAAGGCTCACATGCAAATACGCAATCACATTTCTACGCGCGCACACATACATACACATGTACTCACGCCCACACCTATGCACATGAACAATTACATAAAAACAAATACAGATATACCCTGACGCATTTAACATACACGTATATCCACTGATACGGATATTTTATGGCGCTGAAATGGTTATGATGAGGCGCCGTTGAGGCATTTTCAGGACGCTAAAATGGTTTTGATGAGGCGCCATTGAGGCAACTTATAAGGCCTCGGTCGTTGCGCCTTTAATGGCCCTTGTTGACAAAGTGTGACCGGCCGCTAACGGCCCTCATGTGGCTTCCAGATTAGGGCCCGAATAAAGTCAGGGGAATATTATTGAGGCCCGATCACAGCCCCAACTCAATTTCCGCACGGGAACTAACTGGACCTATATACAGTTTGGCACCTTTTACACGCTTAACCTCTTGTCAAACACCAGACAAACTATATATCGTCATAAAAATGTCGAGACATATTGTCCACTCTATACGTTCATTTTTTATTATTCCGAATGTTTATTTATTCCTAATAAATCTGTGATTCGGTTTAATCTGTTCAAAAAACAATTTAGTTGAATCCACTAAATGTATCTATTTAAATGTTTTAATTTAAATTAAATAGAATTTTCGTAGAGACAAAACATTTTCTATCTGCATGAATGAGTAGTCTGCCTGTATTGCAATACACATATCGACGGGGAGGGGGGGTTGAGAGGAGGAGAGAGAGATATATTATATATACAGGGTGTTAGGACGGTCGATGCAAAGCCTTAAGGGGGTGGTAGATCACCTTTTTATGAACACATCTAACCTCGGTTACCTTAGTCCAAATTCTAAGAATTTCGAGTTATCATGGTGAGGATGATTTTTGGAAAATTTCCCAAAATTAGGTACTAACTCGCTTACCTCTTATGTTAATGACATTAAAAAAAAATAGCATTTACCAACTATTGTCTGTTTGAACATTATGGACGGGTTAGTACTTACTTGTGGGAAATTTGGCAAAAATCATACTTATAACGATAACTCGAAATCCTTAGACTTTGGACTAAGGTAACCTAGGTTCCTATGTTCCTATGTTCCTAACGAGGTGACCTATCACCCCTTAAGGCTTTGCATCGATCTTCCTAACGCCCTGTATAGGTTATATTTGTTTAGGTCAAAATCTATAGCATGATATTCGATAAAAATTCTCTAGCTATCACAATGATATTAACTAATTGATACAGTTTATGTGATACTACAAATAATTATAGGAATTCATGTGCTCTTTTATGACATATATGGGACTAATTGTAAGATACTACAAACACTCGGTAGTGTGGGGGCAGCGTGCGTAGCTATAGGTAGATAGGTTGTAGGTTCGATTCCATGTGGAGGCAACGAAATATTTCCTTCGAAAAAGAACATTTGAGAAGGCCAGGAAATGACGAATAATGATACACTATCATTGTGGTATAACTCTAAATTATGTATTTCATTTTATTTTGGATTTCGGAAATATTCTTTTCTATATTTTATATTCTAAAAAATATATTTGAAACAAATAGGATCGTAGTAGGCCGGGAGACAAGGAAAAAAACCTATTTGATTTAAATAAATCCTATGTATATTAAATATTTTTTTCACGGTGCAATGAAAAATGTGAAGAGATGGTGGTTACCATGTTCAGGCCTTGATTTTTTTATCCAGATCAGGCCTTGATTTTGCACCCCGATCAGGCCGAAGTCAGGTATTGCCTTACAAAAATGATCAGGGCTTGATAAAAAATCCTGATCCCGGCCGGAAAAAGAAACCAGGATGCCTAATCAGGTCTTTCTTGTAGCCGGAGCAAGAATTCCGCTCTTGAAAGAGTGGCTGTAGACAACACTCCGGGGACTTACCCCGAAAGTGGATTGCGGTCTGGGATAAAAGTGCGACAAATAGGATCCTCAAAGCCTGAAGAAACATTGTTAATAATGTTTTTTTGAATTCCGAAACATCGTGCCACTGTAACATCGACCCTGCATCTCGGGTGGACCACAATCAACCTTACCATTTCTGTAAAATAGTGTCATTGCGAGAACGTGGCATTGTCTATTCATATGTCGAAGGTGGTTTCTGGGAGTCCAAAATTGTTGAAATTCTCTTCGGGTTTCCTTTAGGAATCTAGAACATTGGTGCGAATAAAGCGACGTTGCAATCTCTCCACTGTAGGAGATACAATCTTTTTTCGAGGCGGGTGCAAGTACCCCAAAAAAGTCTATGTTCTTTGCCCTCTTTTAGCTGCTCAGATTTTCTCGAGGGAAGAAAAATAGTTTTCTTCATATTTCACGTATCTTTAAGTACCGCATTCCAAATATACGAAGTGACTAATTCATATGATTCACCGGTACATATCTATTCATTAAAAATAATAAACTAAAAAAACATTATCGTTATATCCCAACGATGGAAACTTCAACACCACGACACGACGCTAGTTGATCCCTAGGAAAGGTTTCATTTCCTTTCCAGCAAAAAGTGCCCGTCGGCTTTCCAGCCCGATGGCACAAAAATCATCTACGTTATATGTAGGACACGTGGAAGGGCATACATTTTGAAGGGTCTCTCACGCTCGAGATTCGATCAATCTTTCGGAACAGAAACGCCAACAGCCGAAGCAATAGCGCTTCACTTCTCCTTCTTCGTCTCCTCCTTTTCTTACTTTCATGACTTTTATCACAATTCCGAGGATTCTTTGGGAAATGGCGCCCGCTTTGGACCGGGCGTGCGAGCGGAAAGGGCCAAGGGCAAGCATTTTGTATTCCAAGAGCAAGACCGTATAGTGCGTGTTATTCTCACTCCGTAAATACGGCTTCATTCCCGAGCTACCATCATAACGATCTTGTATGCCTGTGTATTCAACTATACTGGTAGCGTTACACATAGAGTAGTACGGTTAGGTTACTACAGGAGAGTGGAGTGGCGCTGTCGGTCCTCGGCAGGGTTACGTCGGAAAAAGCCTCGCGTCTGGCACAATGGAGTCATCAATCATTTCGTGCAAAACACTATATATATGTATACACTCTTTACCGTTCTCCCTCCCTCTCTCTCTCTCTCGCTCCATTGGCGTTCCATAAGCAACTCGTCAGTGGTTTGCTCGAAACATCCAATACTAAAGCCAAATAGCTCTTCATACAGCTCTGAACTTCAAGTTGTATTACTATCTGTAAATTTGGCTGTCTACGAGTTATAGGAATGACGGGTCGGCGAGGCATGAGATACAGCACCGATTTAACGGTAATTCGGTCGGAGATGTTCGTAACAAGTATAGCTGAGAGATTGCCGATCGTTCTTATACAACTTGAAGACTAACTAATCACAGCTATTATTAATCACACCGTATGAATTATAAAATGACTTAGTGAAAGTTATCGATATCATCCACGGTATCGAACAAGTGATAAATTTGTAGTGTTGAGATGCTTGTAATTCTAGTTATTTCCAGGCAGTATTGTTGGCACGAAATTTGAAAAAATCGTTTTTTTTTTTAATTTCCATTCATTATTGTAAATACCTTTCTAAATACGTCTGTGAAAACCGCTAGAGGCGTCTTTTCACTTTAGTGGCGAAAAAAGGCTATTTTCATGATTTTTTTATCCGATTATATTGTAGATATTTATAGAAAAGTTGTTACACTTAATGAATACACTTTCGAAATACATTTTTTTTAAATCATTTATATACACTAGGCAAAATAATTAAAGGATATTGAAAAAGTCCGCCAATTTTAGGGTCATTTTTAAATAGCTGTAGCTCCTCGAAAAATGGTCATACAGCAAAACAAAAAAAGGAAATTGAAGGTGTGAATCTCTAGTTTTGAGATGTTGAGCTCAAACCAATCGCATCAGCCAATTTTTAGTAGCCATCAAAAAACCAAAGTAAAAAAATTTTTCAAAATTTTTGCTCATCTTTCACAGTCTGCACGGACTTTAATCATTTTTTTCGAATGAACGGATTGAAAGGATCGGCTAGCTGGATTCTTCCCCTTTAATTTGAGCGGTGGGAGAGCTCTGTACGATTTTTTCTCGCTGAGTTATCGATGTTCAAAGCAAAAATGACACTTTTGACTTTGATGACTGATTACTCGGAGACTAATGGTCGCACAGAAAAAACCAGAGGGTTTTGGAAACTTTGAAGTATTCTCTAAAAGATGCTTTTATAATTTTTTAATTAAGATTTTTTTATGCGGGGAAATGGATTTTTAAAAACTTGAAAAATGGCATATTTACGAATATTCTTTTAACTAAGGATTATCTTGCCAATATCGAAAAGATAAAAAAAAATCGGTTTTTTTATGACCTCAAAGTATCTTTATTTATCTTTAATTATTTTGCCTAGTGTATATAAGTCACCATTTGTAGACGAAAATGGTAGTTAAAAAATGTTCTAAAAACTTGTAGGTCTGCGATGTTGATGAAATCTTGGAGATGGATCATCTGAAACAAAAAAAATCAAACGGTTTTAGATTCAGTAAGTTAATAGCTATAGCGCATATCATACAATTTTTTATTTATGCAAAAATAACAAAATGGCGGACATTTTTCGAAAAAACAAAAAAAAACGTTTTTTTTCACCGTTTTTGGCAAAAAAAGATAGTAAATATCGAAATTCAAAAAAATTGATATGCTTTATAGGTATAGTTGTAAAAATGTGATATGTCAACATGTTTCATATATCAACATGCGGTTAAAATTTCATAAGAATCGGTTCAGTCGTTTCGAAAATTTTATCAACAAGCCGTCGAAAAACGTTGTTTTGTGAAAAACGCGTTTAAAGTTTTTAACGAGCAGATGAACGTGCTCAGGTAGTAAAGTAAAAATCACACAAAAATACAGTTAGACTCCTCCGGTCTTCATAAAGTTTTAGTATGATACTTTTGGATATGTATACTTTTGAAAAATGTAATTTAAAAAAATCGATTTTTTGAAAATTGCAAAGTGAGAAGACGCCTTAACGCATTATGCCGTGTTGTCACTGTCTGAAACAGCTCATTTTGCGATTTTCGTTTAGAAAGTCGTAATGACAATTTTTTACAAAAATTAGGCGTTTGAAAAAGTAACACCTGAACAAGAATATGTAATTTTTTCTGGTGAAAATATTGAATTATTATCAATTTACAGGCGATATCCGGGAAGCATCTCTTCCCTCAACCCCAAATACCCTTCTGAACCAGGTTATCGGATATAAAAAAATCAAACAGATTTCGTTAGTGTATTAGTTCATCCTATGGTTAATCGAACAGAACTTCACAATGTCAAATAAAAAAAAATGGCTCGTGTTCAAAGTGAATCTTGATTTTTGCGAGAAAATTTCACATTTTTCGTTCATCAAATCGAACGTATACATCGGGGAAAAAATCCTTCGATCAAATAGTATATTTTCACATCTAGAAAAAGCCCTTATAATTTCAGGAAGATTGATGCAGTAGATGTTGAGATATTTTGCTAGCTTTAGATTAGTGTCTAGAAAAAAACGTTTAAAGTTTCGAGCATAACAGCTTATAAATCTGTCAATTTTTATCCGAACACATGAACATTGTTAGGGAACATTTGTAAGAAGATATACGGTCAAAATATATTGCTTTTGAAAAAAGTGATTTTTCGATTTTTACGACTCGGCATACCCTTTAATGAGACTCATAAAATCAGCCGAGTCATAGAAATTATAAGATGTACGCTCGGGGAGCACGGTCGAGACGCAGAACAATTTTAACGCGTTTTTCTCGAAAGTATGTTTTTCATCGGCAACCACGATATCTCAGTAACCAATTGGCCGATTGAGCGCAGATTTAGCGTACACCTTCGGTAGACTGTTTTTCTTCGTTGTTAGCAGACTTGAGTGAAAATAATTTTTAAATGTTTTTATCTAACTCATAGTATATTCAGAATAAAAGGAAAAATTGATAATCGTAGTTTAGCGTACAGCCGTTTTGTAATTTAAAAAAATCTAGTACTGAATTTCAGCATATTTAAATTGAGTCTGGTACCAAACTTTACAACACTTATACAGATTAAGAATATGCTTGGTTTTTGCACATATTCATAGAACGTTCACACACTGATCGCCAATGCGGGGCGTTTTCCGCGCACCGTTGGATACAAACGTACAAAAGTACACGATAATACATTTTTTTGTAATTTTGTACATATCCTTCAAGAACCAATAAGTAGGGTAAGCTCGTATAGGAGTACGCACCTAAGCTCCAAAGCGGTGAAAAAAAACAAACAAATACATTTGACGAGTCAGTTTTTGTTTTAATTGAAAGAATTTCTAGTATTCTATTTAAATGATAAGCGACGATTGGGAATCTTAATTTTTCTTAAAGTAACAAACTAAAAACTACGAAACGGAATTTGCGAATTCTTAGACATACGGGCGTTTAAGAGTACGCATGGGGTCGATAAAAGTACGCAAGCATCAACAGTCACATAAATCGCAATTAGAGTTACCCATATTTGTATGAGCGGTGCATTTCTCATGCCCTCAAGCTTTACACTTCACTACACTCGATCCATTCCTCACATATTGGTTCTTCGTATATTTTTTTGTATACTTTGCATACTTGTAATAAAAATATATACTATATATAGACAAAATACTATATATACTATATCCAGAAAATATTTTATATATTTATATATAGAACCGATGTGTTGGTCTAGTGGTTAGCGTGCTTGCCTCTGAAATCAACATTTCGGGAGGTCGCGGGTTCGAATCACCGTCTCGTAGTTTCGGAGAGAAATTAAAAAAACACAGGCGTGACGTAGCTCCAGTTCTACACAGATGTCGCGCGCACGAACCGGTACGTGTGTGTGTCGGGTGTGTATGGCTAGGCTACAGCTGTTTGAGCTGGGTGAGCTATTTCTCGACGAAACGCGACTAGCTCCGAGGCTGGGAAGCGAACTCGTGACCGGCTGTATTGTTATAGGTTTTCCGCAGTTTCCCTATATCCATGACAGAAAATGTCATGGTGAATGCGATACAGAGGGGGAAGTCGGCTACGACCGCAAGGTGGGGATCGATGAGGGATGTGGATTGGAGAAAATGGTGGAAAATGCAAAAAGGGGAAATCCCTGTACATGGAAGCTACAATTAGCGAAGCGTTCGCCGTAGCGGATACAATAAAAATATATGTATATATTTATATATATATATAATATATAGGATGTAGTGTATATATATATATAAATATATAATATAATATATAATATATATATATATTTATATGTGTGTAGGGCATTCCACGCCATTTCACCTAGCCGGTGACCCTAACCATTTTTGGTTTTCCTGATTTTTATTGTAAAAATTGTACCCGATGAAAGCAATATCCAAACCAATTTTTAGATTGTGATCTCTCCTCTTATAGGAGTTATAATTTTCCAAAAAATCGTGATTTCGGAAGTTTTGGAAACGTTTAAACGCTGATAACTCCTGAACTAATTAAGATATCGACAAATGCCAATATGTCATTTTTTTTATTTTGACGCATACGTTCGTTAGAAAGTATGAAAAATTTATCAATTATCGAGGTCAACGTTTTTTTGCTTTTAAAGTGAAAACTGTTTTTTTTTAATCATTGCCTGTTTTTATTCAATTTTTTTAATTTTCTAAAATAGAGACCCAATCTATGATTTTTAAGATTAGTCTCGTCGTGGGTCTATTTTTCGTCCCACTTTTTTTTTCGAATTTATCATATTTTTTCAGAAGACTTTTATCCTTTTAATCCCCAATAATGCTATCAATGATTTGTGATTTCCAATTCGGCGTTGTCAGGCCTGAAACGGTTTATTTTTAATTTGTGCTGAAATTAACGAAAAAAAAAGTTTTTTATTTTAAATATTTTCTTCGTTAAATTCCGCACAAACTAAAAATAAACCGTTTCAGGCCTGATGAAGCTGAATTGGAAATCACAAAATCATTAATAGCATGATTGAAGATTAAAGTGATAAGTCTTCTGAAAAAAAAATATTTTTTCAGAAAGAAGTCGACATGTTTTAGAAAATTAAAACTCCTAAAAGGCAAGGTGAAACGGCGTGGAATGTCCCATATATATATATATATATATATATATATATGTGTGTGTGTGTGTGTGTGTGTGTGTGTGTGTGTGTGTGTGTGTGTGCGTGCGTGCGTGCGTGCGTGCGTGCGTGCGTGCGTGCGTGCGTGCGTGCGTGCGTGCGTGTGTGTGTGTGTGTGTGCGTGTGTGTGTGTGTGTGTGTGTGTGTGTGTGTGTGTGTGTGTGTGTGTGTGTGTGTGTGTGTGTGTGTGTGTGTGTGTGTGTATAATACATATATATGAATATATACTTTTTCTATACTTTGTATACTTGTAAAAAAAAATTAACAACAGTCGTATAAGAGTACGCGCGTACTCCTACACACCCAGGCACTGCGTACTCTTATACCACCTGCTCATTTTGAACAAACATGACTGTCACTGCCATTTATTGATGAGATGCAAAATTGCTTTTATTTTGAACAATAACCTTAGTAAACCGGCGTACGAAATGAACAGTTCTTTTTGAAGAAAGTAAATTGTCTATCGTTCTTGTAATCCTTTGAAAATGTCTAAAATGAATAAGAAATTGCAACCATAACTTCAAACTTACCTAGCCTCTCCGTTTAATTTCACTTTGGATTTTTTTTTGTCTGAAACCCTTACCCTGTGAGGCGGTCAAAACACAACAGAAGTTAGCTTCAATTAGCAAAGCGTTTCGTCATTAGCTTAACTGCGTACTCTTATCGCCTGCGTACTCCTATACCAGCTTACCCTATGTTTAAAACATTTCGTAAAGAAAACTGAGACAGCTTAACAGTTATTCCATCCTGAAAATCACCTCCAAAGCACCGTTGTACACAACAATCTTGCCTTAAGAACAAAAAATGCATGGAGTAGGGGCAATATTTGAAAGAGTTCTTTTTTCTTCTAATTGCTTCACGAATGAGCATATTTTTAATCAAATGCATGTACATGGATGTGTCTTAACATATCGAGAGTTAATTTGTCCAGAATGTTTTTTGGATATCCTTCTTCTTATTCCATCAAGTAAGAATTATGTACAACACATCTATACATTTTTATTTGTTTATATACACATATGCGCATTTATTTGCACATGCGGAAAGGTGATTTTTTGTAGGCATTCGATTACGAGGATCGCAACTTGTCCCCGAAACTAATGATTCGTTTGAAGAAATTCTAGGACCGTCCCCAAAAGAGCTTAGCCGTCAACATTGCGTAGATATAACGAGCTCTCCTGATGTTGATTTCCACTGAGAATATTTCATTGAATACGTTTCTCTTTCGCTCCACGGGACTAAAAATTAATACGGTATGATATGAGTGTATAACTCCGGAGGGTCAGTGTGACGTTGCAGGAACCGGGATATGGAGGGTAATAAAGTTAGCTTTAATTATGACAGGCTCGTTACCAGGCACGTCGCTCGGGATATGAAGTGTTAATGAATGGAACCGAGGCAAGGGTTCTCTTGGAGCTGGGGGCGCGCGGACTGGTACGATATCCTGTTGTATATATAGTAACCAACACGCTGCTTCGAACATGTATATTTTCGCGTAGACGTTAGGAGCTCGTTTAATTCGTCGATCGGAGTAATTCACCAGTTTATTCGCACATAGGATTATGTTATCGAACACGGTAAACTACCTTAGTCATCCTCGAATTAAACAGGAGATGAGGGTAGGCTGGGGCCAATTCGAACGTTTTTGACAAAAACGGGTAGTGTGACTTCATTTTATACCCTATCTGTTTGGTAATGCGCTTTAATTATAGCTAGACTATCTGGTTATATGATAGCATTATTGATTTTGCTTCTTATGTACCCTTAACTTAGGTAGAAGCTATTTAGAAACCGTCGAAAACGTTTCATTTGACCCGGCGTCGGGGTCAATTGAAACAGTGCCTGGGGTTAGTTGAAATAGGTGTTTTCAGCTGATTGAACTAATGTTCGATGACGACGTTTGTTGTACACGTGCCTGCCAAATTTCATAACGATTGCTCATAGAGGGCATGTAGGAGCACCTCCGCAAACTAGGAAAACGTGATTTTGAGAGAAACGCGTTCAAAGTTAAATGGAAGTTTATGTGCGAATAAAATGAAAAGTTTCGTACTTCCACCTTATCTGCTGTGCCAGGACCATAGAGTGCACCTTCCTCTTCTTTAATAAGAAGAGATACAGCAAAAGCAACAGTTTTTTGACCCAACAAAGTAGAAACATCCCTTCAAAAAAAATTGACCGTGATAAAAATAACAAGCTGTTAAAAAAGTTCGATTTTCGACAACAACAAGAACAAGTTTAATGATATATAATTAATGAACATATCGAAAAATCATCTGATAACACGATAGAAAATGTTATAAACTAGGCTCTATTCGAATTTGGAGTAAATCTGACGAATAGATCGTGTTATACGACTCACACCGTTCCCTAAAACATAGCTTCAAGAAAAATACTAAGCAAAAAGGGTAATAAGGGTGACGGGGCGGTTGGCGGTAAAGCAATGGGCGAAAATCGTCAAAACTCTATGAATTTTTGGAATATGTACAAAACCTTTGTTGCAAATAAAGGGACCAGTCCACTTTGAAAATTTCAAAAAATCGTAAGCAAGCAAGACTTGAAGAAATCGACGATGATGAGCAATCAGAAGGGATTTTGTACGGTGCACGAATTGCCGATTGAGTTTGAGTTAGAGTAAGAGTTTTTCATAGTATAAACTTCAAACGCGTTTTTCTCAAAACCATCGTATCTCTAAAAGTAATAAACCGATTCTCTTGAAATTTGATCCACATATTGTAAACATGATTCGCAACAAGACGACCCTCGATGGTTTTTAAATTTTGATTTTCACTCTTTTTTTTGCGAAAAACTGCGAAAAAACGCATTTTTTAATACTTTTTTAGTTTTTTATCTGCCATTTTTTTTTCTTATAAAACTTTATATTCGAGGGTCATTTTTTAGCTGGTGTCACACTGAATCTAATGGACTTTGATTTTTTTGTTTCAGACACGCCGTTGCCGAGTTGTGATGGAGTTACCTAGCCCACCTATTTTTGAGGTGTTACGTTAAACTATAGTTTTTGTACTTAAAAATGAATAAAAATGATTTTTTTTAATGTATCTCATGACTTTATTTATCAAGCCCAACAACTTTTATATTCATATATTTTATAAAATCCTAAAAAAAATCGAAAATGGCCTTTTTTTGTGGCTCCAAAGTGGACTGGCCCCTTAAAGACCCGAGTCTCTAAAACTGTGCAATGAGGAAGCTGTTATTTTATGTACCAAAAGATAGACAATAATTTTTTTTTTATCAAGTCACCTATATGTGGCTATAAATAAAAGCTTGTGGCGCTCAACTTTTTAAACGTTTAATGAATTTGATCAATTCAGTTTCATTAACCGCATTAATTTGGCACAATAGTATTATAATTAGAGAAATTATTATCGCACGTTTATAGTCAGTTTTAGGATTTTTATTTAAGAAATCTAAGGTTTTTTACAGTAAATTAAATACAGTTGATATGTTAACAGATGTATGTAAATTAAAGATTATATGTCTATATTTTGGGTGCACCAAGCTTTTATTTATAGTGACATTTAGGTGACTTGGTAAAAAAATTATTTTCTACTTTTTAGTACAATAAATAAAAGCTTGCTAAAAAAATGTACATATAAATTATTTTTTACTTTTTAGTCTTTAATTGCTTTTACTAAAGGTCCGAAATTTTTGCAAAGGGAGATTAATCCTTCCAAACGAACCGTTGTTATTATCGGTTGATTGTCAAGAGAAATTTTGGAGAACTGTGATAGGTGGCACTATCATAGATAGCCCAGTCACTATGTACTTTTACTCTTGCAAAAATTCTGTTGTCGCTCTTTCTTGGTTTAATCGTTGGGGGGGGGGGGGGTCACTGGTAGTCTAAATTCAAAATGGCGACCAAATCATCTATGGGCTTATGTCCGCCATTTTATATTTTATGAAAAATTTTTGTCCTTGAATAACGCGTCCATTTTCAATTTTTTTGTAAAAATGCTAAGGACTATACATGTAGGAAATTCAATTTCCTACCACTTTAGTTGTTGCAGTTTTTTCTCTACGATCGATATTTTTCGAATTAAACCGGAAAAAAGCGGCTAAGTAAAACTATTGTATTAGCTCGTTTATTTTCGACTTTAGGGCATAAATTAACATAAACAAACTTGTAAGGAATACAATTTTCGATAATTTTAGTCTTTACCTTTTTTCCTACAATCAATATTTAAGGTGGTACGCCAACGGCAAAGGAAAACAAGACCGTCAAAATATTTTTTCGCGAACTATTCGACAACTGAATGCCCCTGTGAAATGAAATTCAAACTACTTTTATTGAAAAAAAACTAGGGGTGTGCGGGTAGCAGAATTGGTCGGGTCGGGTCGGGTCGGGTAATTAGACTATGATCCGATCGGGTACCCGTGATCGACGGGTATACTCGAACTTTATCAAGTACCCGAGTTTTTCGAGTACTGGTATCACATCGGGTGCTCGATAAGTCGTGTTGCCGGAACAAAATTTCGTTTCATAGTATAGATAGCACCACGGAAACGTACCAAAACGGACGAAATAGACTCCAGCTTTATGTTCTCTTCCCGTTCGCCGATAGGTTGGAGTTCATAAGAAATACAAATAATTTATTTAATAATTTCATTATTTTTTAAATGTATATATTTGAACAAATATGTTCCGGCAAACTTCTTTTAAAACACTCGCATTTCAGGAAATATCGAGAGATTTAAATGTCGAAAAACTGAATAAAAGCAAGATTCTTCGTCGCATTTTCATTAATTCTGTCTAGTGCTAACTGGTAATTTTGGCGATTCATTCTTCTTAATTAAATTTTTTTTGTAATTTTTGAATGTTTTTCCTGGTAAAACTTGTTCTTCAAACGCTTATATATCTGAAATCAATCAAGATATTTTCAATTTACATATGTCAAATGGAAGCTACATTTTTCTCGCTTCGAATAAACGCAAGGCGTTGATTATTGGTCTTTTTGGGATTTTCTCCATTTAAAACCCACGTTAAAAAATTAAAAACTTTAAGGTGTTTGCCGGAACAGAAGATATTTATTGTACATTTTTTCCTTTCGCACACTTTTTAGTGATGCCAAAACGCAACTTCCCCGCGCTATTGCGATACGATCCGCCAAAAGTGACAGTTTTTCACTTCACCCCACAGAGACACACACACACATACACACAGCCAATGCCAACGCCAATGCCATCGCCTGTGGATGCAGTCCTGCTGGAAAAGATTGTTACACATTTGTTCCCTGAGCAACCCGAAGAGGACTACCAGCTCCAGGAGGTCGTCGATGAGGATATCCCAGCCATTACTGAAGAAGAGCTTCTTACGGCGATTGCCAGGGTGGCCAACAATAAAGCCCCCGGCATGGATGGGATACCCAACATCGCACTCAAGGCAGCGATCAAGCTGGCACCGGTAATATTCCTGGGCATGTACAATGCGTGTCTCAAGGAAGGAATCTTCCCGGACAAGTGGAAGTGGCAGAAGCTAGTGCTCCTCCTGAAAGGGAAAAAGCCACCGGACGAACCTTCATCCTATCGTCCGCTCTTTATGCTGGATACCGCCGGAAAGATCTTCGAGCGCATCATCCATAACAGGATTGAGAAGGTCGTGGTCCCTCTACTGGCGGAGGGCCAGTTTGGCTTCAGAAAGAAGCGCTCTACTTTGGATGCCATTAACACAGTGGTGAAGCAGGCGCAGGAGTCGACTGCGGGGAAACGATGGACAAGAGGGTCCAAGAATTACTGCGCAGTTGTCGCTCTCGACGTCAAAAACGCTTTCAACTCGGCGATATGGAAGTGTATCATGGATGCCCTAAAAACATTAGGTGTACCATGGTACCTACGGAGAATAGTGACCAGTTACCTATGTAATAGGTGGGTCATGTACGACACAGAGGATGGACCGAAGACATATAGGATGACTGGAGGAGTTCCTCAAGGCTCTGTACTTGGACCGCTTCTGTGGATCATCATGTACAATGATCTGCTGCTATTACAATTGCCGAAAGGAGTGTCCATCGTAGCGTTCGCAGATGACGCGGCGCTGATTGTCAT
Source organism: Ophion ellenae (assembly GCA_963210295.1). Classification (NCBI taxonomy): domain Eukaryota; kingdom Metazoa; phylum Arthropoda; class Insecta; order Hymenoptera; family Ichneumonidae; genus Ophion; species Ophion ellenae. The sequence goes on from OY723385.1 coordinate 30,093,445, forward strand.
CGCCAAATTCCTGGAGCAAATCACCGCACTCTTTGGCGAAGCTTTCGCCAAGATAAAGGAATGGATGTCTTCTGTTGGACTGCAGCTTGCAGCCCACAAAACAGAAGTACTCCCCGTATCCAGCAGGAAGGTGATGTAAACGATGACGCTCAGGGTTGGAAACGCCGAAATCACATCCCAACCGTTCATTCGGCACCTGGGTGTGATTCTCGACGCGAGTTTGAACTTTAAAGAGCAAACCGAGCAGATAAGCTGAAAGGCCGCTGGGGTGGCTACCACACTGGCGCGACTCATGCCTAATGTCGGTGGCCCCAGACAGAAGAGGAGAAAACTGCTGTCATCAGTGACGACCTCAGTGCTCACTTATGGCATACCCATATGGGCTGATGCACTGAAAATCCAGGAGTACCGCATGAAGGCTGCAGCAACGTATCGCGTCAGCGCCTTAAGGGTAGCCCGTGCATTTCGTACTGTCTCCGAGGACGCCCTCAACGTTATCGCGGGAATGCTGCCCATTGAGGTGCTCGCCGAGGAGCGTCGATCGATGTACCAGCAGAAGGGAGCTAGAAACCCCAGTTATGCAAGGACAGAAGCGAGAGCAACCAGTTTGAACCAGTGGCAGACGATGTGGGATGCCTCTACCAAGGGAAGGTGGACACACCGACTGATACCAAAGGTGGAGATATGGGTGAACCGTCCACACGGGGAGCTCAACTATTATCTCACTCAAGTGATCTCAGGACACTGCTGTTTACGGGCTTATCTCTATAAGTTTAATTATGAAGATTCCCCGAACTGCCCAGCATGTGTAGCAGTCGAGGAGAACGCTGAACATGCATTGTTCCAATGCACAAGTTTTAGTGCCTCCCGCGCGATAGTCGAGGATCAGCTGGAGACATGCATCACCCCGGAAAACCTGGTGGATTTGATGCTGAAGTCAGCAGACGCATGGACATCAGTATCGGCGTATGCTGCCGCAGTAATGAAGGAGTTGCGACGTGCAGAACGCGCGAGGAAGAAGACGACGCCGGAAGATGAGGCAGTCATAGATGAAATCAGCGACACGAACCCCTAAACCACTCATACCATCTCGAGTGGAACGGGGGATGTAGGGTCGTCTGACAACACTGCAGGAAGAGCTACGGCTAAGGCCTCTCCCGCGATGTAATACCTAGCGGTTGTCCCACGGGAGAATTTGTAAGGCCGCAAAAGAACGGGGGTTTTTAGTGGGTGCAAGTCCGACACACGGCAATTATTTGCTCCGGCGCGGAGGCATTTTCCCGCTAAACCTCTTTTAAAAACACACACACACACACACACACTCGCACGTACGTCCACACACAAGATAGACAAGTGAGACGAAAAAAGATTTTTTACAGTATTATCATTTATTCGTTTTATCGCCTTCTTCGAGTTTTCGTTTTCTCATATTATTTGGTCGATACACCTAAATAAAAATAAATATAAATATTAATATTAGATACGGATCTCCGAGTCGTTTACGAATATTCGATGTTTAAGAGTACTCGACATTTACGAGTACCAAAAGTTTGCGAGTACCCGATTACCCAATTCGGGTACCCGATAGTGGCGGGTAATGCAAAAATGTAACCCGTCGGGTACCCGACCCGACCCGAACATCAGGTACCCGAGTGAATCGGGTACCCGCACACCCCTAGAAAAAACCCTTTTCCACACCACCACAGGGGTAGAGTTGCAGTAGAGAATTCCGTTCTTTCTCTTGCAAGTATGAAGGATCCGAGCGATGTACTTTCATTTTTTTTCATTCTCTTATAAGGGTTTTGAAATCGGGTTTACTTTTTCGCGAAATATCAGAATCGGTTATCACTATTACTTTTTCTATTCCAAGTTACTTTTATTTTTCTAAACTATGTCACTATTTTGTTATTTTGCCTCAAATTGTTCCCAAGGCACAATAAAACTCTCAATCAATTACTCAAGAAGTAGAGAAAAGAATCCTCCTTCCCTCTCTCTATCTCTTTCTCTTTTAATAAAAATAGTTTGAATTTCATTTCACAGAGACATTCAGTTGTCGAATGCTTCGTGAAAAAATATTTTGACGGTTCTCTTTTCCTTTGCCGTTGCCGTACCACTTTACATATTGATTTTAGGAAATAAAGGTAGAGACCAAAATTGTTGAAAATTGAATTCCCTACAAGTTTGTTTATGTTTATTTATACCTTAAAAGTGAAAAAAACGTGATAATGCAATAGTTTTACGTCACCGCTTTTTTCAGGTTTAATTCGAAAAATATCAATCGTAGAGAAATAACTGTAATGACTATAGTTATAGGAAATTGAATTTCCTACAAGTTTAGTTTCTACTATTTTTACCCAAAAATTGAAAATAGCCGAGTTATTCAATAAAAACAATTTTACATAAAATTCAAAATGGCGGACATAAGAACATGGAGGATTTGATCGCCATTTTGAACTTAGACTACCAGTGTAGTCTAAGCCCCCCCCCCCCTGATGGTTAAAACAAGAAAGAGCGACAACAAAATTTTCGCTATTTCAGGGGGATTATTTGGACGTAGTGACTGGGCTAAGATGTTGGCTCACCACCTATTATACCTTACCTTTAAACCTATTTTACCTATAGGACTCTTTTAACGATTGTGCGATCCGAGAGCACTTAGAGCCAATTCATATGTTCTCATGCACTTTCCATGCATTCCCAGTAAAAAATTTGACGACAACATATTAGCAACACCACGCCAAGCGAGAGCAAGTTGTGATGGAAAAATAGCAGCCTTTGCCGCCGCATTAAGCTGTGTTCTAGCAGCACAGCATTGCGCATCCTCGCGTCAATGCTGGTGTTAATATTGCAGTACGAAAATACAGAATATTGGCGGTACATTTGGAGCAAGTTCATTGCTGGATTATTGCAGCATTGCAACAGAAAATTTGGAATGCGTTATTTCGGCAAGCTGAGGGCACATTGGAGGTATGCTGTGACGCTCAATTGCCGGTAGAAACGAGGCACGTTATAGCGACATTGAGACGGAATATTTGAAATACGCTATTCGGCAAGATGAGGGCACATTGGCGGTATGCTGTGACGTTCCGTTGCCGGCATATTTAGAACACACGCCGTAACGCTCCTTCGTCGGCATAAACGAGGCCCGCTATTGCGGTGTTGTAACCGGCTATTTAGCCCATTTGGGGTTCTGCATTACCGGTAGCTGGGCAGGTGGGAATAAAATGAGGGCAAAATAAACAATTTTATTGAATACAATCGCACACCTGTTCGTGTGTGCGACGTCCGTGTATGACTGAGGGTTACGCGGCATGCTCGTAATTATTTTTTTCCGAAAGTACGAGGCTGGGTTTCGAACCCGCAACTTCACGATGTGCTGGTTTACAAGACAAGCACGCTAACCCCTCGACCATCCAACTGGTTCTACTTATATAACTAATTTTAGGATCATGACATTTGTCATAGCGAATCTGACTATGGTTATAACCATGTACCTTGTTTTTGCCGGCAATGGAACGTCACAGCGTACCGCCAATGTGTCCTAACCGCACCGGAATAAGCTATTTCAAATTTTCCGTCTCAATGCCGCGATAACTTGCCTCGTTTTTACCGGCAACGAAGCGTCACAGCGTGGTGCATTTATGACTGAAACGCGACATAAAGATAACATCACTCCAAATCTGGAACTTGCCGCATCAGTACCATTGTTGCAGCAGGTAATTGTTGCGTATATTTGGTGCAAACTTACCGTCTTGGCATCACACATTTATTTCGCCAAACCACACACTGTGGCCCAAATCTGCAGCTTAATGCGGAAGCAAAAGACAGCATATTGGTATCATGGTCTGCTGCCGTATGCTGTCCTTTTGCCGCAAAAATGCTGACTTATGAATCTTCACAGCACGTTTGTCTGTCAGGGTTGTCACCTCTAAGATGCATGTTTGCAAAATTTCAGCGCTCCAAGTAGTCGGGAAGCGGGTGAAATATTGATTTTCCTTTTTGCATCGCACAGAAAATCGTAATTTTTTTTTAAATTTGAATCGTGCATCGTCACCTCTTAGATAAGTGTTTGCAAAATTTCAGAATACTACGTAGTCGGGAAGTGGGTGGAATATCGATTTTCCTGTTTGCATCTCACACCAAGTCAAATTAAATAACAGCTTGTAAAAATAGTATTAGTTTTTCTGAGTTTCGACATATTCACTTGCGGCATTTTACGGATTACCATTCCTAAATCAACCCATTTCTATGACTCCCTCCCCGCACCTCGCTAAGCTAGCGTACCGTTCGTTGCGTCCACGGTTGTCTTAAGGTAGTACGTACACGAACCTCCTCATTAGAAAAAAATTGATTTTTTTGTATGCTGTAGTAGAGACATGAAAAATGACGTCCGCGAAAGCTATGCAGGTCTTACCGGCTAAATACAATAGTAATTAATTTACTAAATCAATGCATTTAACCCGCACCAATTAGGGAATCCGTGCGGATCAAACTTTGGAACGGAAATGATAATAGATCCCGGTTAGATCAGAGCTAAGTATGCGAAAAGCGACGAATAACAAGAAAACTGTCGCGGTCACGTATGTTCCATAAAAAAAATATAGGTTACGGGACATTTCGAGCAGATATCATCGATTCAATCGATTCATTTTTGTGTTCGCTAGCCGCGTCTGTCATCTCTCCCGTTACAATATGCACATTATACATACACTACAACACACGATTACACATACGGTAAACAAACACATGCTTGGCATGTATCGAAAGTACTTGAATACAGCGTTGCCACAGATATTGTCAGAATCAAGAAGACAAGGGGTAAGGAGTAAAAACGCAGTGTTGAAGAAGCGTCCATGGAAATCCAGTTGAGAATGGTGGCGTTGCTCTCCTACCGAACTGAATTGAAATCAGCAACGAACCAGTGCCGTACAATATGCAGAAAGCATCCTTTACTACTTCATATGCAGCCATAATTTGATCAAATTAATTGTAAAACCAGTGCCGTACGATATGCAAAAAGCACCCTTTGCTTCTTCATATGGAACGGTAATTTGATCACATTAATTGTGAAACCAGTTGGTGAGGAAATTTCTATATATTTCCATAGATACAATTCTTATATAGATAATATAGATTGTTATGGAGAATAATAACAAAATGCGGGAATTTGGTCAATATGTTTTTTTTTTCGTTGCGGAAGCAGTAACAAACAACATTTATTTATAGATCGAAGAAAATTCATAAGAATTTTGAATCCAGACAAAACTTTTACAACTGATCACACATCATGATACGCTGTACAGATAAAGAATAATAATGACATACAGAAATTAAGTCAATGTTTTTTTTTCATTGCGGAAGCAGTAATAAACAAAATTTATTTCTAGATACACGAAAATTCATGAGAATTTTGAATGCAGACAAAACTTTCACAAATGAACACACATCATATTTACACATTATAATAGGCTGTGCAGATAAAGAATAATAACGAAATACAGAAATTAAGTGAAGATGTTTTTTTTCGTTGCAGAAGCAGTAACAAACAAGATTTGATTCTAGATACAAGAAAATTGATAAGAATATTGAATCACGACAAAAGTTTTACAAATTATCACACATCATATTCACACTGATGATACGCTGTACAGATAGAGAAAAATAACGAAATACAGCAATGAAGACAATACTTTTTTTCGTTGCGAAAGCAGTAACAGAATTTATTTATAGACACAAGCAAATCCATAAGAATTTTGAATCCAGACAAAAGTTTTACCGCAACGAAAAAAAACATATTGAGTTAATTTCTGTGTTTCGTTATTATTCTTTGTCTGTACAGCGTATCATAAGGGGGCATCCATTAATTACGTGAGGTGATTTTGGCGATTTTTCGACCCCCCCCTCTCCCCCTGGTGAGATGTCGTGAGATTTTGCTCGACCCCCTCCCCCCTCCCCAAATCTCACGTGAGATTTTTCAAAATGCATACGTTCACGGAAAATAAATTGTAGTAGAAGTAACTGCGGTTGTAGTAGCATTTACTCCACCATGTAAAGTAGTAGGGAGACTCTCCCTACATGATAAAAATTATGCGATTACTAAAATTACTAAAATTACTAAAATTACGTGATATTTGCCGAAGCCCCCCTCTCCCCCACGTGAGATTGGGTGAGATTTCGCTCGACCCCCTCCCCCCCCCTAAACGCCTCACGTAATTAATGGACGCCCCCTAATGTGTGATAATTTGTAGATGTTTCATCTAGATTCAAAATACTTATGAATTTTGTGAGAATGATAAACTATTATCTCGTCATGAGAGGACCCTTTCTAGCGCGATCGGTCAACGAAAATAGTAATGCGAGAAAAATAAAAACGACAGACAATAGGAAAAAATCAAAACTGTAAGATCGATTTATCTGTAAAGTGTATCATAACATGTGAATATGATGTGTGATCATTTGTAAAAGTTGTGTCTGCATTCAACATTTTTATGAATTTTCTCGTGTCTATAAATGAATTTTATTTGTCAGTGCTGCCTCAACGAAAAAAAAACATTGTCTTAATTTCTGTATTTCGTTATTATTCTTTATCTGTACAGCGTATTATATTGTGTGAATATGATGTGTGATCATTTGTGAAAGTTTTGTGTGGATTCAAAATTCTCATGAATTTTCGTGTATCTAGAAATAAACTTTGTTTGTTACTGCTTCCACAACAACAAAAAAACATATTGAATTAATTTGTGTATTTCGTTATTAATCTTTATCTGTACAGCGTATTATAATGAGTGATAATTTGTAGAAGTTTTGTCTGGATTCAAAATTCTTATAAATTTTCTTCGATCTATAAATAAATTTTGTTTGTTACTGCTTCCGCAACGAAAAAAAAGATATTGACTGAATTTCCGCATTTCGTTATTATTCTCCAAAACAATCTATATTATTTATATAAGAATTCTGTCTATCTAGTATATAGAAATTTCCTTCACGAACTGGTTTTACAATTAACTTGATCAAATTAACGTTCCATATGAAGAAGCAAAGGGTGCTATTTGCATATCGTACAGCACTGGTTTTACAATTAATGTGATCAAATTATCGCTCCATATGGAGTAGCAAAGGGTGTTTGTCTGAAAGATGAAAAAAAAATTATCAAAGACCGTTGGGGGGAGGATTTGATGATACTTTGACTAAATTTTAATGGTACTTCATTTCAGATAATTTCTAGCTGAGATACATTGAACACCGCAAATCGTGTTTTTCCAAAAGCGTTCTTGGAAAAGCTTTGCAACCGGCTTGTTTGTGGATATTTTCCCGTACAAATTTCACGGAATGTTCTTGAAATGACACTTGACAATGTAGAAAAGGTTTCAATAAATTTACTCTATCCATATAGATGAAAAAAAATCCGCAAAAAGTGTTTTTTTTCACGCTGAAACTCCTACCCTTCCCTTAAGCTACACTATACTCCATTTACAGAGGGTACGGGGAAACTGAAATATCCTTTCCGGTATAGACGCCCGAGTCAAAATTTGTAGCCTCCTCTAACCCTTGCAGGACCCATTTCTTTTGTAATACATAAGCCGCCAGCCTCCGTTGAACCGACGAAACCCCATTTGTCGAGTTCAGTGCCATGAAGAGACCTCCTCTTGGTCCCGTGTAGCCTCTGTTAGACCTCCCAAACCTCCTTTCGACCCCCAGTTTCAGTGAAACGTGCAGAACACAGGCCTCCTCAGCCTGCTTCCAATCTCAAACCGTTGCCTCGACTCCACCTAACCTGCTTTCGGCCCAAATTCGATATCTCCTCCATCATCAGTCCATTGTGGCCTGACCGGTAACCCGTCCGATGACGAAAATAATACGTTTTCCTTGATTATCGTCCGAAGAACGGTACAGATAAATATGCATTATCAGATGATGAATAAACACTACACAATTAATAACAATACATCGTCACCTTATCAAATTATTAGTGCAATATTAATATGCGAAAACAATCAAATTTGCTTAATATCGATTTATTATTATTTTACAGGCGATTCAGAAAAGAATGCTCGTATATACAGTCTTACTCTAATTCTATCGGATTAACGGCGTCACGAATTTTCCTGCGAGAAAAAATCTCACAGGAAAATTCTTTAAAAATGCCAGGCTATCCAGTATAAACTTACGCGACTTTGTACATCCTTGACATTTCTTCTTAAACCCTCTAGTTCTTCAGTTACATCGCATTATCTTGAATTAGTCTTTTTTAGCAAAAAATTAAATAACATTGCGAAAAAAAATTGTACGAAACTTAAAAAAAACGAAAATGGAGCTCCTGCTATCCCGTTCAAGTTTATCAGGGATAAACGTGACAAATTTGTTTTGCATAAGTCATGCGCTCAATTCTCGATGGTCGAAAAAAAGCCGAAAAACTGTCACGTACAAAAATGCGTACCGGGTCAAAAAAAAAAATTTAAATAAGCAAAATAAAGCTGAATTTGTTCCCTTCAAAACGCCGTTCGGTAAATTTGGTTATCTTTTTTTACGAAGCTATGTAACTTTTAGTGCAGCAAGAAATATCGACTGGTGTATCCAAACTTTTAAGCGACGGTATATACTATATTATATAATACTATATATATATATATATATATATATATTATACTTGAAATATGTGGTTGCGTTAATATATTCGAATATACACTACCCGTCAAAAGTATTCGGACACTTCAGATAATTGCAAACTTATGGTAGAATAATTATTATTTTACAATGATACTATAGAGCTCTATATAATTAATTAATTATATAGACCTTTATAGTACCTTCGTAAAATAATAAATGAAATAAATGTTACTACTCTAACATTATTTGGCAATTATCCAGCGCTCAAAAGTTTTGCGGTTATGTGGAGTACCGGAAAACTTTTGGCTGACAGTGTAGATCTAAATAACATATGTTGATATCTATATGAAACGTTAGGGTGTTAATTATAGTCTATTTCATGTTCTAAAAGATCGAAATTGTCGGTTTGGAATTCACCCTCATTCGATTTTTTGTTAATTTTTGTTCCTTTTTGTTTTTTTTTTGTTCATTCAATAATGAATCGATAAATGGGGATAGCCGATTACCGTCGATTTCAAATAAACTGTTCGATTTTTATTTTTATTTTTTATTTTTAGCACGTCGAAAATAAAACAATATTTCCACGTGTATGTATAAAGGATATTTTTATTTCTTTCCGCTTAATATTATGATATTAACAAACCGCGTCTGATTCTTTTTTATTTGAATTAACTAGATTTTTCATAGAACCAAATTTTTCCTATTGCATTCCATTATTAAAATTATGTATTTCAAATATGTTTATTTATTCAAATCAATCTATTTAATATCGTCCAATAACTAAATATTTTATTTTATCCTAATAAATCTGTGATTCGGTTTCATCAGTTTAACATTTTCATCTGTTCAAAAAAACAATTGAGTTAAATTCACTGAATGGATCTGTTGATTTTCAAAAATTTACATTAAAAAGAATTTTCGTAGAGTTACCCATTTTTCTATTTGATTGAACTAATGTTCTATCTTTATTGCAACACTCATTTCAAGGGGCGTGGGGGTAGAGATGGTGGAGAGAGAGGAATTAATATATATATATATATATATATATATATATATATATATATATATATATATATATATATATATATATATATATGTATATGTATATGTATATGAGTTATGTTTGAAAAATCTATAGCATGTTATTCGATAAAACTCGAAAAAAATCATTTCTAAAGGCCAGGGAATGACGAATGATGATGAAATATCGTTGTGGTAAAGCTCTCAACTAACGGGTTATACGCAGTTAGAAATTTGAAAAATTGGTTTTTTATTGCATTTTCGGAATGTACAAATATGTGAATATATTCCCTGAAAATTTCAAATCGATCCGGCGAATATTCTCGGAAATACACCCATATTTGTAAGGATGCTCGGAGCGCTACAAAGTTGACTATTGAAACTTCAAACGCGTTTTTCTCAAAACGGTGTTTTCAAAGTCGGTGAGCACGATTTCTCAAAAACGGCTCAACGGATCGGTCTGCAATTGTAACACAATCTTGTCAGACATATTCTTCAGGTATTGATTGAAGGAATGAGATTTTCGATAATTATTTATAATTTTTTTCAACGATTTAACGAAAAAAGTTCGGTCGAAAATCGAAATTGTTTCTTTCCGGAGCCACCATTTTGTCAAAAAATAAAATTTCGACTATTCCTTCGATCAATAACTGGATTCATCTATCCCCTAGAAGAATCTTTTTGATTTTTTCATTTCAGATAATACAAACCGGAGATACTTTGCTCACCGCCGGACACTTTTTTTCTGGGACCTCCACGAGACTTCCTACAGGAGGAATGTTAATGAATGTTTTTGAAAAAAAATGCCAATCTAAAGATAAAAGATGCCACTACACTGCCTAATACTTTTCGTTTTGCCCAAATGAAATGCTCTTTCAGAAAAAAATTGTGAAAAAACGACTTTTTTGGCCTGGCAACTGCGTACAACGCCTTAAGAAATTCATTTTATTTTCGATTTATAAAATATCATATGCATACACTTAGCTTTACAGTGTACATTGTATGCAAATAAATATTCATTTGAATCTCATCTTTATTAACATATATAAATATCTTTGAAACACATATGATCGTAGTAGGCTGTGAGACAAGGAAAAAACCTATTTTATTTAAATAGATCCTTTATAAATTATTTTTTTTTTGTTTACCAGTGTACAGTAGACCGAAGGGGGGGGGGGGTGCAGTAGGTTCTGCAGGAGCGCTCGAAGTAGGCCCACCTGAGGTTCCGTTGGTTCAGTTGTGGTCCTCACTGGCCTCTTTTGAGTCAAAATGTTCAGTTTCTGCCATGCCGGAGGTTCATCGGAGGCCCTAACGCATGGTATTTCCAAACATTATACCCTCCTTTAGATACCCGATAAACCGCTATCGCCGATTTCTGCTCGGGAAGGGAAGCCTTCATTTGTCGGGTTGAATATTTTGACTCGGGCGGCCTCATATTCGTCTGATTCTCTGACGCGCAGACGTTCAACCGAACTACAGGGACGTTCAACCGAACTACAGAGAAACTTACTTATTTGAAAAAATTCCCGCGCGGTGAGTTGGGCGGGTAGAGGGGCGAGAGGGGGCGCATCTGGAGGGGGAAGTTCCCAAGTTTGTTTCTCCCTCCAGTCAGTTGCCATCATGCTCTGGTCTAGAGAGCAGCGGGCCTTCGCAGTCGAGAGCTTCTTTTCTAACGGTCGCTCACTTGTTGCTACGCAACGTGCCTTCCGCGCTCGCTTTGAAATTCCTCCTCACAGACTCGTTCCTGGCCGTAAGTCGATTCTGTCGCGGGTTAACTCATTTCGGGAGTGTGGAAGTGTCGCCAAACCCAGAAATGGACTTCAACGGACCATCAGAACTCCGGAAAATGTCGAAAGAGTGAGGCAGTCAGTTGTGCGTTCTCCCCGGCGTTCGGCTCGCAAACACGCAGCTGCTATGGGAATTTCTGACACCACTGTTCGACGAATTCTCCATGAAGACCTTCAATTTCATCCCTATAAATTGGCTGTTGTGCAAGAATTAACTGAACGCGATTTTGTTGCCCGTCAAAATGCATGTGAAATGCTGGTTGACAACCTGCCTGAAGACGCGGTCGTTTTTTTCAGTGACAAGGCTCACTTCCACATTTCCGGCTGCGTCAATAAGCAGAACATGCGTTATTGGTGTGGTGTAAATCCACGTGAGCTTCACCAGAAGCCACTTAATTGTGAGCGAGTTACTGTCTGGTGTGCGATGTCGGTAATGGGAATAATTGGTCCTTATTTTTTTGAAGAAAACGAACGCGCAGTTACCGTGAATGGAGCTCGTTACAGGAACATGATCGAGGAATTTTTTCTTCCAAGACTCGAAGAAATGAACGTTAGGAACGTGTGGTTTCAGCAAGATGGAGCCACAGCACACACAGCACGAGACTCAATGAATTTGTTGCGACAACATTTCCCCGACCGCCTCATCTCTCTCAGAGGCGACGTCCATGGGCCGGCACGCTCTCCAGATTTGACTCCATGCGATTTCTTTTTATGGGGTTATTTGAAATCTCTGGTTTATGTCGATCGACCACGGACCATAGCACACCTCAAGAACAACATTCGCGACGCCATTGCCAACATACCGATTGATATGCTGCAAAGAGTGGATACGAATTTCAAAAATCGACTTCATCAGTGTATGCGCAATGGGGGTCGCCATTTATCCGATGTCATTTTCAAGACTGCATGAAAAAAAAAATTGGGATATTGTATTCTCAAATAAAAAAAAATTTTAAACAATAATTGAAGTACTTTTGTTTTTATTGACCTTTCAAATAAGTAAGTTTCTCTGGCGCACCCTGTATTTAGACCAAAATGTCAGAAGTATTGGCATTCCACTCACTAGTTGATGCGCCAACCGGGCTGGGCGGTCACCGCTCCGAGTATCGATCATGCACAACGCTACTTAACTCCGTGTACCGCAGGAGCCGAATGCCGACCGCCTATCCGCCAGCGTCGGTTGAATGAAAAAGAGTGTGTTTGAAAGGTTGAGCTCGTATTTGCTCTGCGGTTTTTATGCTTTTTGAAATCTTTTAAAGATAAGTATTGCCACGCGAAAAAAAAAGAATAACCAGTGCCTCCTGAGGAAAAAAATCGCACTGTCCCAAAGATTCGGAGAATACATTGCAGTTAAGCCTTCTAATTCTATCTGCGATAACAGGATCGGGATCAGTCATGGAATGTTTGCCGAGATATGAGGATAGACAGAGAAAAATCACACAAATACCCATACTATCGGTAGCGAAGTTTCATTGCTCGCTAGACATTATGTGTAAGCCTCCGGGTAGCCTAAACCGCCTTTTATACGGCTGCGCTAAATATATATATATATATATACAGGGTGTGCCTTAACTACTAGTGTTTCGTTGGTGAGCATATAGGGTGTACCTTTCCAGGGAAAACGCGTTTTTATAAAATGTTGTCCGACGAAAATTGGCCGAGATATTTACGAGTAAAGTCCAACGGTGAGTAAACAATGGCACATTAGTTTTGGCGTCCTAGGGAGCGCGGGCGCGGGTTCGAATCCACATTCGGGCATGTGAATTAAAACTTTCAATTTTGAACTTATAATATGAGTTTCGAACGTTATCCGGTTGCCCAAAAAAAGTGTTGAATCAGGAGTAAAAAATGTTTAACAATGTTATCCATTGTTTCCTAAAAAAATTTTTAGATCTTTCGATCTTTCAAGTAAACAAAGGACCCTATTGTCTAACATTTGTTATTTATTATTTAATACTTTATTTGGGTGACGGAATCAGGTTCAAGATTCAAATTTCAACATTCGTAATGGAAAGTTTGAACTTTCGATTTCAATTTCAATATAACAAAAATCAATGGATATGAATCCACTTGCGCGAACGTGGATTCAAACCCGCGCCCACTCTCGCTTGGACGCCGAAACTACTGTGCCATTGTTTACTCATCGTTGAACTTTACTCATGAATGTCTCGGCCAATTTTCGTCGCACGGCATTTAAGACGGAATGACACCTCATCGCGGTGTCGGAGAACAATTATAGATACCCAAAAATCTCTGAAACGGCTCTTCAGATCCCGTCGAAACTTTGCCAAACGACGTCAAATAGTAAGACGAACAGCTGTCTGCACCTCAAATTTTCTGAATTTGTGGGGCAGACAGCTGTTCGTCTATCTATTTGACGTCGTTTGGCAAAGTTTCGACGGGATCTGAAGAGCCGTTTCAGAGATTTTCGGGTATCTATAATTGTTCTACCATGCCGACCGCGATGAGGTGTCATTCCATCTTAAAAAAAGCGTTTTGCTTGGAAAGAGACACCCTATATGCTCACCAACGGAAAACTAGTAGTTGAGCTACACCCTGTACACACACACACACACACACACACACACACACACACACACACACACGCGCGCGCGCGCACGCACGCACGCACGCACGCACGCACGCACGCACGCACGCACACACACACATACAAATTTTCAAGATCCAAATTTTTTATTCCATTTCACTTATAGACGGATGTACCTCATATTGGCATCATATGTACATCATCACTGCGGCATAGAAAGTCTCACAGCTGTGTATCCCTTATGAGTGCTCCCGTTGAAGTCATATTTGCATCACATGATGATTCACAATAATACATCCAAATGAAGCAAAGTTGTTCTCACGTGAATATGCATGCAGTGAATTCATCAGACTAGCATATTTGGCTCACGAATATCTAACAATAAGTGAGTGCATATGGGGCTCATATGGGTGTCACGGCGTGAAGAAACTGTCGTGCTCATAGGGAGCTCATATTAGCGGCATGGCGTGACGGAACTATGCTGTGCTCATACGGAGCTTATATTAGCGGCATGGCGTGACGTAACTATGCTGTACTCATACGGAGCTCATATTAGCGGCATAGCGTGACGTAACTATGCTGTGCTCATATGGAGCTCATATGAGTGTCATAACGTGAAAAAATTTAAAAAATCTGGTAGGATTTTTATATCTCCATACGCTTTATTCATGTTCCTGCCTATATGATAAATGGAATAAGGCTGGGAATAGAGGTCCGATTTTTTCTTTTCGACAATCAGATCGGATAGTCGGATCCGACTGTCGGAAGGCGCTCGAGCCATACATCTGTTTAAGCATACAATACACATCCGATCCGACTATCGGAACTCGGATCCGACTATCGGATCGGACGTGTATTGCATGCTCACTGAAATGTATGGCACGAGTGCCTTCCGATAGTCGGATCCGACTGTCGGATCGGATTGTCGGAAAGAAAAAATCGGACGTCTATTCCCAGCCTAAAACGTATTCTGCCTAGTTAAATTTTGTACCTACTTACGGTTTAAACCACGTCTTCTAATTCGAGAGCTGAGCGCGCTACCTACCTAGCCATTCTAACACTTGTGCAAACTTTCTTTGTGTCTGCCTATTTCTATCAATCTGGATTTGGATGCATTTCGCCGTCATATTGCGCTTATGGGATTTATCACTGACGAATATACATATCGCCGTCATATTGCGTTCATCGAATGTATCATTTACAAGGAGGAGGCAAAGCCTGGATGTCGCAAATCGGATTCTTCTTCCGCGTGGTGAAAGTTGAAGACTTCCGAATTAACGTCGTTTTTTATTTTTGTTTTATTAGGCCTTAGTTGCTGAGATATCGCGATTTGAAAATTTGGGAGTTTTAGCTCGCGCGTAGAATACGTTGAGCGTTGATGCTTGAGACAAGAGCGGCTGTAGCTAATACGGTAAGACGACGGACTGGAACTCTGAAAGTTCACGGTTCGCGTCCCCATGCGTTTTTTAAAATTTAATTCTTATTTTTATTTTATAATCTCTCCCAAGACTTTGCATGTGCAGGTAATGAAGTCAATTCGAAAATATGTATTACTAGTTTTATTTATCTATTATATTAAAATAATTAATCGAATAATGAAGTCACAATTACATAGCAAAATAATATGGTATAAAAAATAAATAATTAATCTAATTCACACTTGCAAATTTCGCGGCAGGTAATTATTCTGATTCTTCATCTATCAGATCAGTATGTTGACAAATTGGAGGGTGGAAACCATCGTAGAAGCAAGGGAAGCACAAAGGCTTACGACACCACGAACATAAAATTAACGTATTACCACCGCAACCACATTTAACCTTGCGGATTCTATTAAGAAAGCATATTTGAAGATATATATCTTCAAATATGCTTTCCTGTGAATTAGATTCATTATTTATTTTTTATACCACATTATTTTGCTTTCTTATTGTGACGTGATTGATAGATTAATTATTTGTTATACAATATTATTTTGCTATGTAATTGTGACTTCATTATTGGATTAATTATTTTAATATAATAGATAAATAGAACTAGTAATACATATTTTCGAATTTTCTTATTTACCTGCACATGTAAAGTCTTATGAGAGATCATAAAATAAATAAAAAAATTGAATTAAAAAAAAAAGCATGGGGGACGCGAACCGTGAGCTTTCAGGGTGCCGGTCTGTCGTCTTACCGTATTAGCTACGGCCGCTCTTGTCTCAAGCGTCAACGCCCAACGTTGCGAGTTACTCTACGTGCGAGATGAAACTCCCAAATTTATTGGAACAAAAATAAAAAACGACGTTAATTTAGAGGTCTTCAAGTTTCACCACGCGAAAGGAGAACCCGATTTGCGACATCCAGGCTCTACCTTCGCCTTGTTAGAAATATGCATATCGCCGTCATAGGATGTATCACAGAAACACGCATATCGCCGTCATAGGATGTATCACGGAAACACGCATATCGCCGTCATATTGCGCTCATGGGATGTATCACTGAGAAATACGCATATCGCCGTCATATTGCGCTCACCGAATGTATCACTGAAAAAATGCATATTGCCGTCATGGAATGTATTACTGAGAAACATGCATATCGCCATCATATTGTGCTCCTGGGATGTATCACTGACAAAATATACATATGGCCGTCGTATTGCGTTCAACGAATGTATCACTTAGAAACATGAATATCGCCGTCATAGGATGTATTGTTAAGAAACACCCATATCGCCGTCATGTTGCGCCCATCGGATATATCACTGACAAACATGCATATCGCCGTCATATTGCTTGCATCGCATGTCTACTACCAGTGCTAACCCAGTGAATTCATCAACACAAGTAATTGGATGACTTCCATCTGACGCAAAATTTGCAGATATTAATTGTGGACACTTGAGCACAGTGATATGAGTTCAACGTGCTTTAAACGTACGATGCATTTGTAAACGACATATTGAGATAAAAACTCTTTGTACATTCACTATACTAAATGAGGTCACGGCTTTGCATCATGACATGTAGTCAATATGCTGTAAAATCTGCTTCATCAATCGTATGCACGGCGTGATGATCACGACTGTCTATCTGGGTTCATATTAATATTTAAAAGTCCCTCATAGCGATTTTCTATTTCCCATGCTAATAACATGGAGAAAACCTTGCCTGCTATTTTTAATTTTATAAATCGCCAATAGGTAAATGTACAACAATGCCCATACATATATGAGTGCGTATGCAGTTTAAAGTTTATCACACATAGGAATGGGGCCGGGTTAAAATTCCGAACTTTGAATGATCAAAATGCTCAAAACTCCGATAGAATACCACCCGGAAAGATTAAAACTCTTGTGTAAAGAATTTTACACAAAACACCAAAACTCCGAAAATCTGGAGTCTAATTCGACTTTGGAAGTTTTAAAAGTTTCAAAATTTTTGTCAATTTTGAAATTGGTCTAGACAATGTTATACGTTCTGCATCATTTACAGTGAACTATGTAGACTTTCGCTGGCATAATCTTGACGAACCTTGTAATTTCGGAACATTAAAATTAAGAAGTTTAAGCCGTCCGAGCATTCACAGTTCGGAATATCAACCCGGCCTCCAAGGCCGTACAAACATACACGTGTATGGATGTACAAAGCGTTCCGAGTCTCAAAATGTAACATCTTTTGGTCCGAAGTATGTTTTACTGTCGCCTCTGTATAGATAAGTATTTATGTGTACAGATACGCGCGAGGATAAAATATTTTCAATGATTTATCGAAAGTACCGGGAAAGAAATGATATATTGCCAATCTCGAATTTTGATTAACTGCTCGGCTGGGTATTGTTGTGTGTATATACATAGAATTGATTGACAAATTGCGAGTACAAAAGTCACGTTTGATTATCCTCGACAGCGATATGGATATGCGAGATATCCGTCTCTTGGTTCGCTGAGATTTCGTATCTTTTTGGTTCAGCTTTTTTTATCCGAGCTATAATAATACTTGCGTATTTATAGTGAGACAATGATTGAATTCCACATTCGAAGGTGAGCATTATTCGGAAAAAGTATTCCGTTGACATTGCAGGAGAGAGAGAGAGAGAGAGAGAAAGAGAGAGAGAGAGAGAGAGAGAGACGGGCATCTCCGGTCAGATTTCCGCATCATTACGCCGACGTTGCGTCCTTCCTCGAATTAATTGAATGCAACGTGTGTTGACAGGTAGGAGTATTGCCAGAGAGGAAGAGGGACAAACCGTAAAAAGACGGAGAAAAGAGAAGAGAGATACAGATTGTGAGCTGAGTGGCTGGCTGACTGTAGCAAAAAAGATCCAAGGCGTCTCGTTTCCCAAGTTGGCGCTGCTTGTGTCAGATCACCTCCCGATACGGGTCCATCCCCCGGATCGCTTCGAACATCGCTTCCCCTCGGGCTAATATACGCGCTAGAGACGGACAAGAATCGGAGAATCGAGACCGTGTACCTGTCATCCTCGTCATAGCGACTGTGTCATCCAACTGAAGATCGCTTTCGCTACGGCAAAACCTCGTACAAATATTGTAACGATAATTGAGGGCTTACGCGTAACTGAAATTTTTTAGAACATCGAGGGCTGTTCTTCGACGGATTGTCAAAATACGAAATTTCAAAAACATTCTCTGACAGTTTCAAGTCGCTGCGTTCAAATTTGAAGAAGTTATGGGCGTTTATAGACGCATTCCGCAAATCGACGAATTCAGACCCGGCGAACTTTAAACGCGTTTTTTACAAAATAACTTTATCAAGATCGGTAGCCACGATATCACAAAAATTACTACACAGATCAACTTCGAATGTTACAAGTTTCTTTTGGATAACACACAACAATACTGGAACGCAAGAATTTTTTTTCGAGGCGTGTTTTTTTTATCAATGAAAATAGAGCGTTTTTTCACCGAAAACCGATACTTTCACTTTGGATCACGGGCATTTGAAAAAAAATCAATACTTTATTAAATCCTTTCTTCAAGCACTAGAGAATTTCGGGCAAAAACTGAGCGCATTTGATTTTTTAAATTTGGATGATTCGATTTTTGAACAGCGCTTGGCACAAACCATTGTATCTACCACATTTATCAATTTCTTTCAACACAAAAATTGAGTCGTTAATGGATTTAAAAAATTCGAAACCTGCACTCGTAGCCGCATAAAAATTCACAAACATTTCTTTTTACCGGCCATAATCTAGGTATAACCAGTTAATCCAATTCCCGAATAATCGATAAAAGCAGTCGTATTTATTACACACGTTCTTACATCGGGGTCTTGTTTCTCGATTCTTGTGAATTGACGAGAATCGAGAAAAAACTTGAGTCAACACGTGCTTCGCGACAATATGTTTCTTGTTACTTATTTTTGTAGTAGTAGGTTTTCATGAGAAATTTCCTGTGGTTAAAATGTTCTTTATGGGAAATGTTTCCCCCATTAAGAGAACTTCTAAATGTGCTGATTTTCCGTAAGCTTTGCCTATTGCGAAGGAAAAATTTATGTTCCCTGGGTTGGAGAATTGATGATATTTTTTTATCGTTAATTCCCAATATTCAACTATTTTTCACCGTAAAAATTTCTCGTTTTTCGTGTGGTGGAGAATCCGTGGTTATTTTTTATGGGGGATTGCTGATTGTAAAAAGGTTTTCTGTGTAGGCATTTTTTTCCTATGGAAATAATCTAAAAACGCGTGATGTGTAGGAAGCTTTGCCTGCGGCAAACGATTTTTCACTATACGAATGTTGTTTATCCCGTGATGAAAAATTGATTATTTTCATGGAGGATTTCCAATAGTGAAAGATTGATCGTTTTTATGAAGGATTTCCAATAGTGAAACATTGTTTACTCTGGAAACTTCTTCCCTCATGAAAACAAACAAAAGAAATTGTGATTAACAGGAAGTTTCGCATATTACGTCGTTGAAATTTGTGGCGCCAGAAAATAATTTGCGTCACTTTTTAGAAAGAGCTCTTCCTCGTCGACATTATGCTTTTTCCCATTCAACGTTGCCTACGATACGAAATCAGCGTGTCAGAGACGAAGTCAGTAATGTACTCGCGACGAGTTTTTTTTACCGAAACTTTCGCATTCCATGAAAAACGAAAATCATCTAAAATCTATTAATTACCAAGCTCTGTGGTGCTCAACGTTATATTTTGATAAAGTATTCGAGTATACCCGTAGCATCGTCACCTACGTGTGCATAAAAATGGTTCGGGTGATGAGTCGTCGCGGTAAAACCGGAATGTTGTGCCGCGCTCTCGCCTTTGCGATTTAAATAATAATCTACGGAGATGTTGATTCATTCTTGATCGACGGCGCCGCGGTCTCGTCATCGGCATAAACATATATACATATATGTACACCCACAGCGGCTATAGAACGGAGAATCGTAGATAAGCCGAAATCACCGCATAAAAAACCCTCTACTATGCGAAGCCTGATGTGCATACAGTGTCTAAGATAATTCGCTTTTTCCCTACGCCCTGTTAAAAAAAATTATGTTACCATGTGCACACCGCAAATTAAAAGAAAACGTACCCGTCTCACAGTAATGGACGTTGTGGCAATCTCCGGTGTCAGGCGAGCGTTGTTCCGGTTCAATAGTTGGATGGGTAACCGCGTGACAGTGCCGCGGCTACCCCGGCGACTAACGGGCAGCCCGCGGTTCTACTGAGTTTAGGATACTAATTGAACCGAAACTCAGTAACACACGTGCAGAAATTGTCGTAGGGATTCAAATGGATTCCCATAGGTTAAGTCCGGGGTAGTTGGCCACCGTTTTTTCTAGGATTCGTCAAAATAAAAGTCCAGACGCTTCTTAACTTATCTTCATTCGTAATTAAACTTTGAAAATTTATCTGTGAGATAATTTACGAAATTGAAACAAACTCTTATCAGATCAACCTTAAAATTACTATTACTAAATCATGATTGGCTATCTCTCCCGGAGTACCCGGGTGTGATGGCCATAAGAGTAGAGGTGAGATGGCCAGTTACCCAGCATTAAGCTCTCGGTTTTCTCTTTGGTTTTATGTTCAGATTATTAATTTTTTTCCTCTTTTGGCTACATCTAGAATACATATAATCGAAATAATTATAATTTGTGTGTACCCAAAATTGGCACACCATCCACTGAAGCCAGTCTTCGATGAAACGAGTTTCATACTCATTTTCTCCGCAACATTTTTTGTCATTGTTTTTATATCGTCTTTCTAAGGTCTTCCTAGGTATTTCGTAGGTCCTAGCGGCCGCACGAACCCACAATTCATCAATTTTTACAACACTAATAGCTGCATTTAATGATTGTTGAGTCTAGTTCCCTCGTAGCGCAATTGCTTTTCTCTTGTACTTATGAGGAACCTAAAACAAATGTAGAAAAAATGAATTACTTAAACACATTACAACTAATACTATGGCCATCATACACCGACTGTACGTGACCATCTCTCCTAATCTCCCGGGAGAGATGGCCACATCTAAAATGTAAACAAGTAGAAACAATACATGCGAAATCTTGAAGTTATAACAAAGCACTGTTCGTGCACTATTCAAGAAATACAAAAGTGACCAATACTTTTACAAAATAACACTAGCACAATGTGAAACATGAAACCTTCAAAAAAATTTAACAGTAGACAGAATAATTAAAAAGGATTTTACTTAACAGTTTTTTGCCAAACTTTTGTTCAAACACTTACGCCTACGCATCGCGCGAAGCAAATTAAGCAATAACAGGTAAAATCTAGTGTGCGGTTTTATGAAACATTTCTATTGGCCATCTCTCCCTCATGGCCAACTCCCTCGCAATTACCCTATTGTCCCTATTTTCTGATAGGGATCCAATGGGTTCCTATACAGGCAGGGTTTTCCACATTTTTCCCGTACTCTCGGCAAATGCGATATAATGTAGCTTAAGGTGTCTGTGCATGGACGCAACGAAAGTTAGGTTAGATTAGCGAAGTGCGAGTAGGGAGTGACAGAAAAGGGTTCAGTTAGAAAGGGTAATACGTAAAAACTCGCAAGGGTACCGTTGGAACTCAGGAAATAAAAAACAAGTCAATAACAGTTATATATAGATATACAAAATAGCTAGAGCTTGAAAAAGTATATATCTTATCTTTAAAAAGTATAAGTCGCTTCGAAAAGTATATCTCAAAACGCGATTTGAATCACATCGCTGAAAATCCACAGTTATTGTAGTTTGTCAATTACAAGGCACCTCTACATAATATCACTACACACTAGCCCGAGTAGAAATTTCTTAGGGTTAGCCTGACCAGGATCAGGCCCCGATCGGGGTGTGATAGGGGTAACACCTATCACGGACATCCTGATCCGGCCCCGATCGGGCCGGAAGTATTAAGGCCCTACATCAGGCTATACTAAAATGGCCCTACTAAGGCCGTCCCTGATAAGATCCTACTAAGGCTTTCCCCGATAGGGCCCTACCAAGGCTTGCCCTGATAGGCCCTACTAAGGCTTTCCATGATAGGGCCTTACTAAGGCTGTCCCTAATGTGGCCCTATTAAGGCTTTCCCCGATAGGGCCCTACCAAGGCTTGCCCTGATAGGCCGTACTATGGCTTTCCCTGATGAGGCCATAAATAGGCTTGCCCTATCCCTGCCTCAGCAGTCGCTAGATGCACATAACCTCTCATTTTTCACATGGAAACTTCGATTTTACAGCATCGTAGCTTCGGAGTTTCGATGCATTCCTGAATTATATTTAAAAAAAGGTGCTGCTATAGACTGTCACGACAAAAAACGTTATGCAACTCGGATGCGCGTTAGAAGATTTCGGCAGCTTTGTAAGGCGAAGAGAGAGAGAGAGGAACTATATATATATATTTTTTTTTAATTATTTTTATTATATATATAAAATATATATATATATAAGGTTAAGTTTCAAAAATCTATAGCATGTTATTCGATAAACCTCTTTAATTGTCACAATGATATTAACTAATTGATATACTTGATGTGATACAACAAATAATTATAGGAATTCATTTGGTCTGTTATGCCATATCTGGGACCAAGATGTTACAAGCACTCGGTAGCATAGGGGCAGCGTGCCTAGCTTTGGGTAGGAAGGTACGAGGTTCGATTCCCATATAGGCGTAATATTTTCTTCGAACAAAAAGGTTTCAGTAGGCCAGGGAATGACGAATTATGATACAAAATCATTGTAGTGGAACTCTAAATTAAGTGGTTCATTCCATTTTGGTTTTTTGAAATATTATATGCATTTCTTTCTGATCAGGCAACCTGATAGGGGCCTGATCAGGAAACCAGATCAGGCCCATATGTGACACAACGTTACATTTCCTAGTAGGGCCCTTTCAGGCTGCCTTATTAGTGCCCTACCAGGGCAGTCAGGCAACCTGATCGGGCCCTGATCTGGGCCTAATCGAAATTTCTACGCGGGAGGGTGGCACAAATTTGAGCTCTATTTTTTTCCTTTTTTTCTCACCATCCAATTATCTTCTTTAAAGAAAAAGAAACATTGTCGCGAAAGCTACGAATGGTCAAAAAATATTTAGAGATCGCTTAAGCCTCCCAAAAATTCAAATTTCCATTTTAAAAATCAATTTTTTTTTGTTCACTTCTCACCCATGAATTTTACGCTTTATCATTTTTTAATTAACCTCCCGAAAGCTCTAGCCGGCCAATAAATATTTAGTGGTCGCTCGAAGCTTCGAAATTTCAAAATTTCGTCAATTAAAAAAAAATATTCTCACTCATAAATTAGACGCTTTATAAAATTTTCAAAACAATTAATCCGTTCTTTTAGAAACAGTTTTCCGCGCATCGTAATGCGTCCCACAGTTGGTCTCGTTAGTCAAACTGCGGACGAATCGTAGCTTTACCCCGTGACGAGCGACGCTATAATACAATAATACATAATAACACATATGGTCTAATTTGTGGTTATTGCAAATTATTATAATAAATTATTCAGATAATGTAACACATCGCTGTTTATTTTGTTTTTATGCTACAAGGAATTATAGTGCATGCGAGATTTATTTTTTGGCGGAAATTCTGAATTTCGAAAACCTTAAACGACCACTAAATATTCATTGGTCGCCCAGAGCTTTCGCGAGATTCATTTTGAAATTATAAAGCGTAAATTAATGGGTGCGGAGTGAACGAAAAAAATCGATTTTTTAATTAAAACTTAACATTTTAGAAGACTTGAGAGGCCTCCGAATATTTTTTTAACGCTCGCAACTTCCGTAACAATTTTTTTTTTCCTTAAAGAAGATAGTTGGATGGTGACATAAAGGGAAAAAAATAGAGCTCAAATTTCTGCCACCCTACTACACACGTACACGCTCATGAAGCATGCAGCTTCTGTTTCAGCACGCTGCGTTTTTTCTCGCCACTTTTCGAATATTTTGCGTTCGAACGTGGTAAGGATTGTCTAACGGCATCCATTGCGAAACAGTACAGAATTCAATTATATCCCAATGAGGGTTGCCTATGTGCGGTGTCTCCAACAAATCCCTATAGAGATTTGGGTACATCTTCCGACTGCCCAACAAATTTATGCACGGGATCACAAAAGAATATTTTTTTGGGAGACCCAACGAATTCTGGTTGAGAATTTCGGATAAAAAGTTCTCAAATATCGTTGATCGGAAAATGACGCGGAATCCACTTGGATTCCGTTGTGGACACCCCACGTGCGGCGTCTTTATCAAATTCCTACAGAGGTGTGGTAGGATCTGGGGACAACCTAATAAATGTTTGCATGGGCAACATAGCCGCCTGTATCAGCACGGGATTTCCACAGTTTGCCTGTGCCCCGTGCGCTACGTTCGGGCATCGAGTGGCTGTGGGCTTGGTTTTAACCAATTGGAAATGGTGAAGCGACAAGTATGCGGTAAATAGTGAAAGGTATGGAATGCGAAAGCCCGAAAATTCTGAAAAAAAAACGCTGATTTCATCGAGAGTTAACACTTCCTAATACCATCCATGAAAAATTGTACGAATAAAGAGACATCCTGTAGAAATAGCATATTGACTGTACATTCTTGACCATGTCGATTCTCCCCTAATTTTGCCTTGAGTTCTGTAAGGGTTCTAATAGCGCCGAAGATCTCTGAGGTCCCGGATGCAATGTCGATTCTGGTGAAACATCGTCGCCGGCACGAATTTCAGTCTCGTGGGGCACGCTTGCACTTGGATATCCAGGGTGGGGGAAAAGTATGGAAATCCCTGGAAATTTCGGAGGGTTGGTTAAAAAAATAAACATTCAAGGTCAGGTCTTGAGTAATTTTCAACGAGGAACCCAATGGTGACTTTCAATTTGACCTTGAAGCTCATCTTCAAGGTTATTTCAAGGTCAACTTTGTTTTTTTGAAATGGGTACCCCTATTTTTAACGTCGGCAATCGAAAGAGCGGGAAATTTTACGTTCAAATATGTACTCAGGTCATTGGTCAGGTGTGACTTTGAAGGTCGGCTAAAGGTCATTTGAACTTAAAAATTATCTTGGTTGGGTTAACGGGACGGTCCACTATTTTCTCAGGTTAAGATCATTTTTGGAGCAATTTTCGATGAGGGATCCAATGATGGTCCTTCAATTAGACCTTGAACCTCACCTTCAAAGGGAAACCACTATTTTTGACATCGGCAATCGAAAGAGCGAGAAATTTTGCGTTAAAATATGTTGATACATTTGATCTTCACAATGATCCTTATAATTGCCCACAAACCCCAAACCCAACAAACCCTAAACCCACAAACCCCAAACCCACAAGCCCACAAACTTCTACCCGCAATCCCCGAACCCGCAAACCCGCAACCCACGAACCCCAACCCTAAACCCACAAACCCCAAATCCCAAACCCAACCAACCTCAATATTCTACTCTTATGCCAAGTTTTATTTAATTCGGTCGGTTTCACTTGGGTAGGTGTACTTGTTGGTAATTGTTCATAAATCAAGCGGTAAGACAGCAGCCATTTCGTTGAAAACAATTTTTTTTATTACATAAAATAAATTTGTCATTCGACAGGTAATTCGTTTACTATACTAAAAAAAATAATTACGATTGAATAAATTTCCGGCCAGAGAGAAGTTCAATCACATTTTTTTTAATGTCTCTGCTACGGTGAACGCTTCGCTTATGTTCCCGTTAACCCAACCCAGACCTTTCTTAAATTCAAATAACCTTCAGCTGACCTCCAAGGTCACACCTGACCAATGACCTGAGTACATATTTGAACGTGAAATTTCCCGCTCTTTCGACTGCCGATGTCAAAAATAGGGGTACCCATTTGAAAAAACAAAGTTGATCTTAAAATAACCTTGAAGATGAGGTTCAAGGTCAAATTGAAAGTCACCATTGGATTCTTTGTTGAAAATTACCTAAGACCAGACCTTGAATATTTATTTCTTTAATTAACCCTCCGAAATTTCCAGGGGTATCCATACTTTTCCCTATATATATATATATATATATATATATATATATATATATATATATATATATATATATATATATATCCATGCACCCTATATATACATATTTATATACAGAGTGAGGCACTAACTGTTGCCACCTTGAATGTCTCTGTAATTTTCGATGTCACAAAAAAAAGGTTTGAAACAAAAGTTGTACACGGAAAAAAATGATTCGTCAAAATTAATAGTTGGTGTTCATAAATTACTGAGGAAAGATGAACATAATGCAGTTTCACACTGTAAACCAATCATGTTACAGCACTTTTAGGAAAAAATAATGGATCAGACGTGCTTTGTACTATTCGAACCGATGGAAATGCAGATTTACACTGTAAAAAAAACATAATGATCACCGCGATAAAGTAAACTGTCGAATTTACAAATTAAATATAAGCTATCGCGGTACTCAATGCGTAAAATATACGGAGTACCTTAAAAAAAAGTGAGATTAGACTGGTAATCACTGATTTGAACCATAAAATTCTTCAACAAGCAAATGTTAAAAATGAGATTAAATTCTATTGAAATTTAGTATTGTCTTCTGAAAAATGTGGTGTGAGTTTAAATTCAAAACTGCAGTGTACACCTTGCGAATTGTATCGTAGCTCGGTATTATTCAATACGTACAGATTTAATTTTTACAGAGTCAATTGTCATTTTTTAACAAATCGGGCGAAGCATATTTTGATAACGGGTTGTTGAATACTAATACGGATATTTGAATTTATTAGTGTGATACATGAAAAAAATTTCAAAGCGCGCAGTAGAAGTTACAGCCGGCATTGCGCGGTACACCGCGTGTACCTCGAATTTTTACAATGTGCACTGTAAACGCGTGGACGCGTTAGCCACCAGGCACGCCTAAATCAACAAAGAAAAATTCTATCGCGTGGTCGCCCTCAGTCTCGACATCTACTCAGTGCACTTTTGGATCTCGTGGCGTGAAGTTTTGCGCAGTGTCTTCGAGAAACGACAATTATTTATAATCAATGTGAAAACGGATACACACAGTGAACAAGGACAAACTGTTAGTAAAGAAAAAGTGCCGTGAAAGATTTGTTGCTGCTGAAAAGAGGACGAAAAAACGAAGTGAGTATTGTAATTGTACTTTTTTATCTCGCTTTCACGTATACATTTTGTCTTGTGCGACTTTTGTCTTTTATATAATGCGCGTCCACGTTGATTTATTGGAACTTTGCGTTTAGTTTAACACGATCGTTTATATATTTGATAACGATCGTACATTCAGATCTATCACCCTATGTTAATAATGGTTTTCTTGAAATTCTGAGAGGGGGACAAAAGGCGAGGATTTTGGGGGAAGAAAACACGAGTAAGAACATGACATTTATTCATTCTAAAGCACTGGAAAAATTCTATTTCGTAAATTTTAAGTGAAATTTGCAAATTGCTCTTGTACTTTCAACTTGTTCTATCTAATATCTGCAAAGACACAGTAATAATTAATTAAAAAATAACATAATAGATTTTGTTTATTGAATGTTAATACCACTTATTTTAGACGATGAGCCTGATCTCGACGTGGCTTCAACGGAGACTTTAGAATTCGTAAAAAAATAACGTCGAACCGTGGGACACAGTCGTAGAGGTGTGGATCAGCACACTCAAACAACGGGAAGAAATTTCGAAAAGCGAAGCAATAACTTCGTATTTTCAACTGTTCCCTTGTTTGAAGCAAAAAAAGAATACATTTTGCTCAGTTTGCATACAATAAAATTATTATTCGTAATTTAAACACTTAAGAAAATTGAATCAAGGCCATTATTTGTTATAGCTTGAACGAGATTTCGAGGCAAACTTTCCCGAGAAGAAAAATATTTTCCACGAAAACTGGACGAAGGTGCGATCGCAACTTATCAATCTGTTTCTGGGCCGGCGGAAGCCATCTGAGAAAGATTTTTTGCTGAAAGCATCAAGTTACAAAAACTTGAAGGAGGTTCGATATATTTTTTACTGATGAAATTCGACGCGTTTCTTTTATTTAAAAAAAATTGTAATTAATTTATTGTTCAATAATTATTTATTGAGTGTCTTTTGTCTTGACTGATTTTTTAATAATTTAACTTGAACCTCACTTTCAATTTTTGGCAGAGGCTTTGGATACAACAGTTCTTATCCCTCTATCGAATGCTTTCCCCAAATCTGCCCCGATCGGAGGAAATAAACGGAGAAAATAAAGCAGAAATGAAGTGGCAGATGCAGACAGTTCTGTGAAGAAATAGAACCCTTCAAAGGCCGAAGCTCGGCAAGGGTTTATCCATTGCGTCCAGGTAAATTTATAACTTTTAATATATTTTTAACATCAACATTAAGATTTAAAAGATGTCATTGGATTGAACAACAAAATTATGCATTTTTCCGACTGATTGTGATGTACATACATCACTGGAAAGAACGAAGCAAAACCTGCAGACGTATAACAGCTGCCTTTCCAGCCAAGGGTTCAACGGAGAACATTATTTCTGTCCATGTTTTTATTAACGACATCCAGTACGACTTACCGTCCACCGTAGGAGCCGTTGAAGCCTGTTTTAATGCGTTCTTTGCGTTAAATGCGCAGTATCCACCTGAAGCTCGACCGGCGTGGACCTTTATTGAAAAAGCGGTATTTGAAATCGAAAGTGCAAATCACCGCAACGTTTCACCGTCCGTTTTTACAATACTTGGCGAAATGAACATCAAGTTTAAGTAAAGTATACGTCCTTCGAGAACTATTATAAAAATTATTTTATTTATATAAATTGACGCAGAGTATTGTTCGTATTCTTTTATTTTATTAATTAAATGTGAAAAATGTCTTCCAAATGTAAATGCGAAAAAATCATCGAAAATAGGGTTGCATTCAGTAAGGATGGACTTTTGGATCATCGCGATAATTTAGCTGCACGACACTCGGTGGCGTAGCGTGGATTTTTGCCGCCCGGGGCTAACCCTAAATTTGCCGCCCCCTCGCCCTATTTTCGCAACTAAGTGCCGCTCGCCGCCGCCGCCCCCCATCTGCGCCGCCCGGGGCCATGGCCCCCCGGCCCCCGCCACGCTACGCCACTGACGACACTATCAATGTTTAGGTCCCTGCACACGTAAATTCGATAGCATCAAAAGTTTCCGACAGCACTTAAAAAATTATCACGAAGTAAAGCCTCCTGCGAACAGCGGTTCGATTGAAAATGAAAAAGTCGAGATTATTGCCGATATCACTTGCTCGCCGCATGCAGTACATGAATCGAAAGAGTCTAAAGAGATCGGAAAAGATAATGAATCGATATATGCAAAATATATCACCGATCGCAATCGCTTGTTAAAAAATGTAGATGAGTCGACATCACCTTTTTCTCATACCTCGAACGAGTTTGACGATGACCGAATAAAACAGTCTGCTTTTTAACACGTAAGAAAGTACAATTAAATATTACGGACTTAAATGATTTTGTTTGGGATACACTGAGAAAACAGTTTATTTATAGTAAGGAAATATATTTAGTTGGCACTTTTATTCAAATATTCATTAACTGTTACAAAATTTGTTAGTCGTTAAGAAATATTCGTGTTTTCATGACAAAATTGTATAGCCATAGTATTTTTTTGAAAAGAATGATTTATTTGATCCCATTTATTTTTCTTAACTCGGTAGATGTTTATGGTCATCCTATAACGAGTTGAAATTGTGATATGATGATACATTTCAAAGAAGTAGATATTTGTTCACAAATAATATAATTAGATTTGGGGCCGTTAACGTATAATTGCCGCGAACATCATGTGTTTAACGCAAATCAACATGTCATAACAATTAACTGATCTTCATTCCAAACGACTATCTCGGCCGCATAGAGCCCACAGTCACACAGTTGACACGGCAACTTCTCTATTTAACGAAAATAAGGATTTATTAACTATTAATGAATCTGTATTTAAGATGTTGGCCCAGTAGTTAACTGAGGTAACCATCGTGCACTTATTACAAAACGAATATTTGGTAAAAATTGCAAAATCTTCAGTTGGATCAAACATAGCCATGTTAATAGTAAGCAAATAACTGTTACAAAATCGACGACTCATCTCAAATAATGATTTGTTAATAGTTAACAAATCTGTACTTGAGATGAGTATCGTCCATTTGGCGCGACAGCCTTCTTTGTACGCTTCCATGGTCCTTTGTCGCACAAGCTCGTTCGTGCACAGACGCGACGTAGATGCGATCGAGGTGCACTAGGGACAGTGCGTGGCCGCTTGTGAGCTAAAGACTATCAGTTTGTGACCGTGAAAACGATTTATTTTCTTCGCCGATGGCGTCGATTGACGCCATCGACGGGTTTGTCGAATCTTTCTCAGCTGAATATTTCTGCAGATTTTGTCGTGCTACATAAACGGAGATACACTCACAATGTGTAGAGGATCTAAATTTGTTACGCAACGTTGATAACTACAACCGCGACATTGAAACATTATCTTGTGGCGTAGAGGAAAAATGCGTTTTCAATTAATTGCTGTTTTTCCATAATACAACTAACGGCACTTGCGATATAATGCATGATTTGTATCTAGGGGTTTGTAGATACGATATGGCAAAGATTATTGGCCATCTTATACAAGAAGGGGAGTAGTAGAACTATGCGGGTTCTGGATAAAGTGTTGGTGAGGGGGGTGCGGGGACGGGGGATTCCGGGACGGGGTAAGGGGAGGGGTTCGATCATGTGGTGGGGGAAGTGTGTGGCGCGGAGTATGCGGCGAGGGGGAGGGGGTGAGGAGCCTATAGCAAGGGGAGGGAGGTGTCTGCCTGTCGCGCGAAGGTCTAGGGCCCGTTTGGGGAATTGGGGGAGGGGGATTTGCGGCTCGCGGAGAGAGGTGCGGAGAGTGACGTCACGCGAGGGAAGAGGATCCCCAAAACCATGGGTCAATGCCCAAAAGCACGAGAGGATAACAGTTGTAGGTACGGGCCAAGGGGGCACCGGCAGCCAGGGGACGTTGTAGATGATGCGACAACTTTCTAAGGTGGTGTTATTGATACAGGTGAATCGTTTCCAGACAATGGAGGAAAATTTCTCTCAAACATGTGGATATGCATGTGAAAGCCAGCGTCTATGATACACTCTCGGCAACTTAATGCAATTTTACTGCTAGATGTCAAATGGGACTTTACCGATAAACTTTTTATGCAGTTATAGTAATGGAGGCCCTTATAAAATTACATTGCATTCGGTCTTGTATTCATTCCGAAAGATAACGTCGAGATGTTTGCATGTGCGAGTATGTATGCAGTGCACCCAGTCAAGAACCCGTGGGACTTGACGAAGAATGAGCTCGAACACGTTCCAAAGACCTTGCTCATAAAATATTGGAGTCGACACATTGGTATGCTGTGGTATCGTTTGCCGGAACATCATCGAAACGACAGTGAAATATTATCATATCTTCCATGCATGAAGCATTACAATACACCTGAGATGTTGTATCATATTGATGGCCCCCCACCACCGCAACGGAATTGTGAAAAGTGTTGTGAGGGAGACAACACTATTCGAGAGAAAAAATAAACGTTCCTCGAAACATTTGAAGTTGTTTCGTCGATGAAAAATGAATTTCTCATTGTCAGCAAAACGGCGGAATTCTTCCCAACCAAGAAGCTGTCTCAAGGTTCCATCGTGTTATCCAATCTCCGACATGAGGGCTGCCCATAGCAAATTAGCAAAGCGTTACGTAGTGGACATCATGGACGAGTTCGCCGTCTTCTTACCAGCACGGCTCATGAAGGCCTTCAGTCACGGTCCAAAGATGTTCGAGAATATATTGGAAATGGCTCGCAATGACGAACTATACATGAACTATTATGGCGGACAATACAGCAGCATCGCGTTCAATAAACAGTGAGCACACCATTCTGCTGGTGGGAAATGATGAGTTCAATGGGATCATCGGTCGCTAATATCGTTGAGTTTTCAACATGCTCACAACAATGTATAAAGAATAGCTTTCATTGAATATAAAAATGTTCCACGTTGCTGTTGGATGTAAGAATAAATACAATCGAAAAAGATATATATCAAAATGTTTTTTATTTAAAAATGTTTTTTTAAATCCTCCGCTTTCGCAGCGCTTCATATACACTCAGCCAGATTTTCAGCGATTTTACATTCGCATTGGCGCAATTGTATTTCATATTGAAGGAATGATGGGGACATTCAAAGTCGGAGATGTTTGACAATTTCTGCAGCGAGGGACAGTCCAGGGTCTTCAAGTCAACAATTTTGGTTGCAGGATCCGTGAATCTTGAAATCCATGAGCATTTTTCGAATCCCTTCACGTAGATGGTAGGAGCTCCTTGCAAGATGGTTCGAATTATCGTTCTAGCTGCCTCGTATGGTATATCACCGTGATCCCATCGTAATCCATGAAAATTACGTTCCAACCATTTATTTGTCTTTTTGTATTTGTCTGGTAACGAGTCCCATGCAGATGGTGCGTTGAAGAAAAACGTCAGCGGTTCAGCCTTCTTGTCGTGGAGTCTGACGATGGAAATCTCCTTCAAGACAAAATCGTTGATGGGTCTCTTGAACCCCTGCACATCGACGACGAGCTCCATATTGACTGAAGAGTCCGCAGACAGTTGACAAGATTTATACCAATTTTTTAACCGCACCACTAATCGGATTGTATTCGACAATACGATCATGGAGGATTAAACAGAATGCAGCAGTTTTCGGCGGAATATTCGTTTTCAATTCAAATTCGAGACGCACATCCACGGGGCCGGCCTTAAGAGAATCATTTTGCTTTGAGCAGTCAATGATGGCGAGGGGGGCTTTTTCTAAGAATTCCGTCTTATTTAGCCATGGTTCAGCTTCTTTGTTGTGATAGGTGAATTGAAAGTTTGTATACATCTCGTAGAGTAAAGCATACTGATTTTGATTGATATTTAGGTTTAGATTTCCATATGGATAGCATTGGGAGTTTAGGTATAGCTTGACATCGCTGATGTTGCAATGATCAAAGTGGCTCGCATTCCTCTCTTTCATATTTTTTCGCCCCGTCTGCAGCGCGAGAATGACATATCGTGGTTTCTCCAACTGATTGGAAGTCTTGACAGACCACACATGCTTAGAGGTGACGGGGAGTAGTGGATATTCATACAATTCCCACGTTCGAAAACTCATGGAAATTGGCGCATCTTTGGCGAGAAATTTCAATAGCTGAATTTTTCGTTGATCTGAGACTGTTACATACGGTACAAGCCATTCGATTTTATGCAATATGAGTTTGTAGTCTTCGGGAGCTGTTTGCATGATGGCATTATCATCAGTCTTCGATCTCGTAAGAATTAGCTCATGCTTGGCATTTACCACAATTTTCCGATAATCTTCGGCAAATCCAAGCAGCATGCTCAGTGGTATACACACATCAAAATTTCCCGATACATCAACAATCTGCTTCGTCTCTTCAACATCGAGCCATCCCGTGTTCTCAAGCATAGAGCTCTTAGCTGGACTAAGAGACGAATATCCTTTAATTACACTCGTAATACCGACATTCTTATTACGATCGATTTCTATGGCATTCAACTCATATCGCACTTCTTCAAACAAATGGCAGATGGCATTGTTGACGAGACTTGTGGCAGAGGTTGGCATCCCATCACGCTCAGATAATTTTGCACAGATGTGCAAGGAACTTTTGCTTGGCAGGATGGATAGATCTTGATTTTGAATGGCAATACGTATTTCATCGCTGTTATTAAAGGTCGAAGATGCATATGGTTGATGAGAGTGAATTTCACAATGTATTATGGATTCGTCGAAGACTACGGGCTCCTGAATGTTTACGATTTCTTCTTCCATTGCATGCAGCAGATGCACAAAGCATAAAATAGATAATGTTTTACACGCTGTCCCCACGCACTTTCAGACCCAAATTCTTCAAGAGTAGCACGTTTTGAGGTGTGAGCACTTTGGGTGCAGGCCGACGACTGATTGTTTTTACCCATGGTTGTTTAGTGTTATTAGTGACTCTATTAAAGACTATACCCATTATGATTTTATATGCAGCCGTATTGTGAGTACTTCACCGCGGAAATTCACCAAGTCACCGTCCTGATCCACTATTCGAAGTTGTATTGTGTCTATCGTTCGGCTTGTGATTGGTAGATAAATAACATGTGATGGAACCTCAATGATTTTATATCCTGGAGGGACCGATGGGAAAAATTCATGAATGGTGTGCACTTTTTGTCCGTTAATATAGGCACCAGCGGTTATATTGCACTCAACCCGTAGGGCGTTCACTTTGAGAATGGCTACTGGAAGATCAGATTCGTGTCTTTTATTCGCTTCCAATTTACGTGCTGTGAAGCCCAGTAGATGTCCGATCGAATCTTCAGGCTCAAAATTTACACCATGATCACACTCGATTTCACTGCGCAAAGTATTATTATTAGGTTTGATGTTGATTTTGATGTTTTTTCGTGACAGCTCGGCTTGCGCAAATGTATCAATATCCTCTATTTCATAGCTACCCGTAGGTATTGTCAACACCTCATCGCCCACGTAAAGTTTGTTGTGGTTAATGTCTATATTGGGAATAGAGTTGAATGTTAGTAGTTCCACGAGACCGAGAGTATAATTTTTGTTTGGCGAGAGTTCTATAGGGGGAAAGTACTGTGCCTCGAGTATGGATGACGATCCAGATATGGTCAATGTTAAACTATCTTCCATGACGCTGGTACTTTGACAACTAAACTCTCAGCCTTATACTCAACGTATATATAGCATGTATTTGTCTTTGTATCGTAATTGTTGACAAAGAAACTTGAGACATAGATGTCCGCATTCAATCGTATCATATTCTTGATATCTCTTATAATTATAGTTCACGCTACCTACACCAAAATATCTCATGAGTTCAGATGGTGGTGGAAGATCGCCGAAACTATCAAAGTACATGACTTTCCATCCAGTCTTTTTGTAGGCAACCCAGTGTGTGCCAGGGCCAACATTTTCATCCAAGTTCACAATCGCTGATTCATATTTGAGTGGCCCGCTCATTGGTAATGTATCCCGCATGTACACGCCACGGAAATGTGGAACCTTCACGACTCTTGCATATTTGAGTAGGTCGATGTCGGTCAACGGTCGGTGTGGTAGCGTTACTTGACGTTTTTTGGCTTGATATGAAGACCCAATCCTTGCTTATACGGTTTCAGATGTAACCCTCTACCTAAAGCAATCGCTTCCATTGTTCGATTATGTCGTTTACTTTCATTCAATTCACGTTTAGCCGCTTGAGCAGCATTTACAGCTTTGGCTATACCAGCCGCACCACCCGACAAAGCCCCAGCAGCGCTGAGACCCGCAAATATAGGTATCAGAAACGGCAATAAACCACCAATTTTATGAGGTATAGGTAGAACCCGCGGTGCGCGCACTTTACCACCTTCAGTCTTTACCGCTACACGAGCACCCTTTAGAGCCGATTTAATAACCGTATGCGGATCATTACTTTGAATCATCGTTTTCTTCGCAGCACGAATAATTTTTTTCAAACAAACGCCGCCCTTACGTGCTCCCTTCATCCCCATGCCAAATTTTCTCTTTGTCTGCATAATATTTGACACACTCCAAGCACTTGCTTTCTCGCCGATGCTAGCGTCTTTAGCGGTAACGCGGTGCCAAGCTTGTTCGGCCAACACTTTATCTGCTGAATGTCTCGCTTCAAGGTTATCTGGATTTTTTGAATATGCAATGTCGTGTTGTTTGCAAGCCGTGTCTAACGGATTAATTCCCTGATCACCACGAGCAAGGCGCTTAGCCAGCTTTGTACCCGGCCCACAATATTGGTACCCAGGCAAATGTAGTTCAACAGGGAGTTTGTTGATTAGTTGGTTGACAAAACCTTTACCGCTCTTGCCATGAACGATCATGACTAAGGACAATACTCGACTGATGGACAATCCCTATAAAATGCCTTTTTATATTGATTTTCCATTAGTCGTGTGTGAGATGGCGTCCAAGAAACAATCTTTCGGAGGCGAGCTTCCCGTAATAAATTTTGATAAATTTGTCGACGATGGAAGAATGAAGAGGCAAAAACGTCATGGAAATATATTGCCGGATAGCATACGCGCCGTTTTTTGTGGTCCATCGAATTGTGGGAAAACGAATGCACTGCTCACTCTCATAATACACCCAAATGGTTTGAGATTTGAGAATATTTATCTGTATTCCAAGTCTCTGAAACAGCCAAAATATAAGTTGCTCGAACGATTACTCGAACCTGTGAGTGGCGTTGAGTATTATCCATTCAATGAGCATGAGCAAGTTATAGCACCAAGTGACGCACAACCCAACTCTATATTCATTTTTGATGATATAGCGTGTGAAAAACAGGATAATGTGAGAGCCTTCTTTTCCATGGGAAGACATGAGATTGTTGAGAGTTTCTATCTTGGTCAGACATACACTCGTATCCCCAAACATCTCGTGAGAGATAATGCGAATTTTGTGGTGCTTTTCAAGCAGGATGATACGAATCTCAAGCACGTGTACAATGATCATGTTAATACGGATATGTCTTATACATGCTTTAAAAACATGTGCACGAAATGTTGGAATTCCGACAAGTATGCATTCATCACAATAGATAAGGATTCCAATATTAACGAGGGTCGATATAGGCAAGGTTTTGATTATTTCCTGACGCTTGATAAATGACCCGTCATTGATTGCGAAAAGACAGTATCATGTACACACCGATAGCGACAACATGAACAGCGAACAGCTGTTGAGGGAAAAAGATGTATTGCGTGAAATCTCCAAGGCGAGCGATGCAATCAGACGAAAGCATCGAATACTCAAGATCGGAAGAGACATCGATGAGCAGAGAATGCAAAAGGTCTTTAAACCTATAGTGAGACCATTGGAACAATTAGTGTCAAACAAAAACAACGAGGTGGTAAAGATGGAAGTTAAAGATGAAAAAGTAATGGATAATGATGTGGAATATTTGATGAATGGTGTCGAGCCCCAATTCAAGAATGAAACACAAGATTCTTTCAAGAGTGAAACACAAGACTCTTTTAAGCTGGTATATGACGATGATGATGACTCACCAACCCAAAATGTTGATGATTTAATCAGTGAATATCTTCTGTTATTGCGTACAAATAGAAAGACAAGCTTGGATGTCTCATATGGTGTACGGAACCTCGCGAACAACAAATTAATGATTGGTGATTCTCCTATATTCTTCGATTCTCAAAATATTCGTGTGCGAGATTCAACTTATCCGAAAACTGTTGGATTAGCAGAGCTATTGTTTCAAAAAGTTCCCAACGTCGAAGCGCTGACACCGGATGACTTGAAAAACTATGAAAAAATCATTATCTCAACGAATGCCCACAAAAAATATTACAAGCCTGGCGAGGCTATATGACATAGTGTTGGTCACAAATTCGATACTTATATCGCAAATATAGTATATCATCACAAGCACATGGGAAAGGGTATACCAAAGTATAAGGTGGCGAGAAAAAATACCCAATTGGATTACATTTATTGGGATAGTCCCAATGAGCTAGTGGATCGTCTACGCTTACTTCTAGCATCACAAGCAGCGGGAAATTCGTCACATTCAAATGAAATTGTATCGATTGTTGAGGAATTGCGTGAAGCAAAAATTATTTATTAACCCAACATTTGAAATTTCACGCATTATCAACATGAGTGTCGATGTGTTCGGACGCCAACTGAAAAAGAATATCGTCCTCAATAAGCAAGGTCCTCCAGGCAGACCGGGGATTGGGTTTAGAACTACCGCAGATGGTCATTATGACTTGGGGCAAAAACGAGTGTGTAATATCGCCAATCCGGAAGAACAAGACGATGCTATCAATCTAAGTGCTTTACATAAAAGATCTCGAACAATCATTAAGAACATACGTAAAGAAATAAATGAGAGTAACCTGTTGTTGGTCAATGGATTAGAAGCTACGATGAGAGATATTGCGAGGACGCTCGATGCAGATCTCAAAACTCTACAAGACTTGGTGATTCGCAATTCACACATCATTGCTGAACTGGATGCACGACTAAAAAGACTGGAAAATGAATGAGAAAAAGAACGCTCTCGTGCTGGAGCTGCACAAACCTGCTCGCCGAAACTATCCGCGTCGGCATGTGGACATCCGTGGTTTGGATGAGACCTGGCAAGCTGATCTCGTCGATATGTCGTCGTACGCACATCATAACTCCAAACATAAATTTCTCCTAACCGTCATCGATACTTTCTCAAAATTCGCCTGGGCCGTACCGATGCGAAGTAAGAATGGTAAAGATGCAGCAACCGCACTGAAGTCGATACTCGTAAAGGGACGCATACCGCAGAAATTACACGTGGATCAAGGAAAAGAGTTTTATAATCGTGACTTTAAAACCCTAATGAA
Source organism: Ophion ellenae (assembly GCA_963210295.1). NCBI lineage: Eukaryota > Metazoa > Arthropoda > Insecta > Hymenoptera > Ichneumonidae > Ophion > Ophion ellenae. The sequence goes on from OY723385.1 coordinate 30,132,340, forward strand.
AAAGTACAATATCCACATGTATTCAACATATAGCAATTTAAAAGCTTCCATTTGCGAGCGTTTTAATCGTACATTAAAAAATAAGATGTGGGTACAATTTAGTATTCGTGGTAATTATATGTGGATCGATATAGTTGATAAATTAGTAGCCGAGTATAATGATTCCGTGCACCGCACGATTAAGATGAAACCGAGAAATGTCAACGCTGAAAATGAGAAACAGCTACTACAACATGTTTATCATAAGACTCCATTGAAAAAGTCATCGACATCAAAATTCAAAATTGGCGATAAAGTAAGAATCAGTAAATTCAAGAGTGTTTTCGAAAAGGGTTACACACCGAACTGGACAACGGAAATATTTACCATATATAGAGTGAAAAACACGAAACCTGTAACATTTCATCTCAAGGACTATGACGATGAACCCATTGCAGGTGGTTTCTACAATCAGGAGCTACTGAAAGTTCAACATCCTGATATTTATCTCATTGAAAAAGTATTGAAGAAGCGTGGTAATCGAATGTTTGTAAAATGGTTGGGCTTCGATAGTACCCACAATAGTTGGATAAGCAAATCTGATTTGTAGCAAACAATAAAGAATGTTTTATATTTGATGATTCTCCTCTCTCTCTACTCATTTCAGATGATGAGGCCTTTGTCTTCCAAAGGGTTGACCATTCTCTTCAGCGTAGCATGTCTTTTCCCACTCAGCAAGCTTTCTCCTGCTGGCTCTTTCAAACATGTCTTTCTCACAAACGTGTGTCGGGAAAGTGTAGTGAAAAATGTGACATAGCAAATTATAATGGTGTTTTTCTTTATTTTTCAGTTGAAAAAATTGATATACCAATTTATTATTTACAACACAATTATTTATAGAGTCGATTATTCATAAAACATTACAAAATACATGCTACGACTGTATCCTGAAATGCCCCCACGGTAACGTTTTCGTGGTTCCGGGTATGATATACCGTTTGTCATCGTGCGGGCTTAGAGCAATTTTTGTCTCGTTCATGGTGTACACTTCATGTAACTTCGATCTAATGCACGATTGTTGGCGAGTCATTTCGATCTGTTCGTTTAAGCATTTCGTGTAATCCTCGAACGAGATCGTTCTTGCAACGATGTTACTCTTAACACCTTTTACTTTCTTTGTATCGTCTTTGCCATCGACTCGCACCGCATACATTTTTGCTCTAAGCCCGACGAATTCCGTCATGATCCGACCATTATTTTCGTCTTTCATTAGTCCAGGGACTTTTTTGTTGACAAGCGGTATACCATACCCATTATCCGCGGGATAGTCGCTAGTATCGAAACGATGAATGTTGCGCTTTATATCATCATACACATCCTCACACTCAATGTTGTATATGAGGCTGTCCGTATCGGTGTACAACACCGTACATTTGTCTTTATACAGCGGTACCATATACTCATGATGAAAGTCATATAAACATGTCTTCGATATGTCGAGTATGCACATACCCACATATATCGGCTTATTGAATTTCACCTCCAGTTTGCGTAATTCGACAGCAATAAGGTTTTCTGAAAAAACGCTCCGGCTATGAAAATTTGGTTTCGCAATCATTGCCTCTGCACCGTACCTGCCCTCCCATCGTGTCAAAAGCTTAACGTCTACATGATTGCGCACATTTTCCATAGTTTTCCCAAACACTGCATTATTCATCAATTTATAAAGATTTTTTTCAAATTCATTCTTTGCTTGGGTTCGAAACTGCGTATTAAGCTCAATATATGTTCGTAGCCAGGGTGATTGCGAAAATTGAAGTATCCTGTGAATTTTGTTGATTTTGAGACCATGGCGTACACTCTGCTGCAGATTGCCATAATGAATAACATACCGTTCCTTGTTGTGCACGGTTGCAAACAGTTTTTCGTGTTGCTTACCCGGTGGTTTACCATGTGTTGAACAAAACGGCAAATCCGTGTGGGCATCGTGTAGACATTCCGGGTACTCTAAGTCAACCTCAAGAATGTAGCCTTTGGGTGAATCTGGCAAGATCGATGATAAATCGAATGTTGATAAGTCATCAATCCATTGGAAATCAGCATAGGGCAATGGTTGACACATTGCCCATCCATACAAATTATTTACATCGAAATACATCAAGTATGATGGAGACTTCGATGGATCGTACGATTCCATGTATTTGTTATTGGCACGCGCGTACCTATTTGAGCACTGACTGAGACCACCTCGTATGCCCCGTTCAACAAATAGTACCATGTCAACGTCGGTAAGCAATTCGAAGTTAATTTTTGTTTGCTTCAACATTGCATCCCAGGTGTATCCGGGGAGAGTGTAGTAATACGCGGGGTCGAGCCTATAACTTTCGATGCAGGTATTACGAAATTTCTCAAAAACGTCGGCCAGTAACAAAACATCGGTCTTCAGGTATAAGTCGCTATATTCACCTAACGTTTGAATAGAAAATCGATCCCATACATCCACAGCATGACCGTATTCGTTCTCACTTACAGTCTCACCGGTCAAATTGCTGTAGAATGCATCTCGTGGTGGTAGGTGGCAGTCATCCAATCTATTTACGCTATCAATATATTCATAAGGAAAGACACCCTTCCGAGTTAATAGCATAAAATTATCTGCCGGTATGTCATGAAATTGTGACCGCAAAATTTTGAGTTTCTCCGTTGTCAAAAATGATGCCAGTTTATCCAAACTTGCATTGAGGAATTTGTATGAATCGATGAAACGTAATTGAATCTGATGTTGTGACTTGTCTGCCGTTTGAACTGTTTTTGTGAAAGAAATGTATTTCTCCTTTGTTATAGGAAGCACATCGGTGTTTCCTTCGAACGCGGTGGCTACCTCCTTGATGATGAAATGTGCGTCATAACCAGACAAATTATGAAAAACTATAGGAATGAAAAACGACTGCTTATAATTCAAATTGCAATTAGAGTGAGCGGGGCCTCTATAACGTCCAGTCAGATGACAATGATTGCGAACACGTATGTCGTCTTCGACAAATGGTTTCTCGCATATATGACACTGCGTGACGCTTCGATATTCTGCCCATTCATTTGGTGTTAGAGGTATCATAGGAACATTATCCGATAAAATATCGTTGATGCGCAGAGCTAAATTTTTAAGGTTCTCAACGAACCATGAAACGCAGTCAGCACTGCGACGTGAGTGGTATCCTGATAATGAATGGTCATACGAACAATGTACGTAGTACGCGATGCTAAACACTTCATGATGCTGATATATATTTTTGTCGGCAACCTTTGCCAGAACGCACTCGAGATCGGCGTAAATCACGAATGGAAGTCGCTCTTTTCGTTGAAAGTTTTTGAATGTCAGCCATTTGTCCATTGCACTAGGTAATCGAATGGCGCAATCATTCAATTTTCCACAATCCACCTCGTGTGATCGCAATTTGTCCTCCGTGTAGAAGTAATGCAAACACCTGTAACAAAACGGCGAAATCACTTTTATATTACCAAGTACATAATTACACATAGGTATATTTTCGAGTAGGGTTTTTACTCACCGATCGCAGATGTGTATTTTCCCTTTTTTTCTGTTCAGCTGCCCGCTCACAAGCCTGGATAAATTTTTGATCCATACAAAGTGTCCCACGTTGTGGTCCGATGAATCCTCCACGTACAGCAAATTGATGTGTTTATCCAGCTTTTGGCTGCATACTCGAATCGGAACGATGTTTTTCTTTTCAAATGTATATACATTAATTGAAACTTTATTTTGCGATTCGAACTTCTTTATTTGGTTTAGAGTCATTGGAAAAACAATGTCTTGAAGCTGCAGTACAGTTGAGTAATGAGGATACGAAGATATCATGTTCACATTTGTTTTCGCTGGATGAAGAGCAGCTACCACTGACCACGCAAAACACGCGTTATCCTTCGACTTTATATTCACCACCGCTTTCTTCATGAATATTTCCCGCGACAAAACAGTTTGACATCCGACACGCATTGGATTGTATTTGTTGATATTTAAAGTTAAGTTCAGTATCCGCGACAATGTCCATCCACTATCACGTTTTTGAAAATCTTCGAGGGATGCTAAGGTAGGCTCGGCAACTCGTTGTGTATACCACTCACGTAAATTGGATGTGGTAAAAAGTTCAAAGTTTTTCGTGTTGATACTTTTATTTGCACGTTTGTCACCTGCCTCAAATTCACCATTGAAAACTGTATTCACTTTTACACTGATGTGTTTGTTGATAATGTTTTGCACATGTGAAAGCATTATATCACATGCGTCTTCGAGAAACTGACGAGGTTCAATATGGTCGTTATTGATGACGCAGCCAGTCAGGATACGATTTTCGAACGCTGTATCAATCTCTCGCCAAATGAAACCGTGATCACTGTGTCCCGCACCCACATGTAAAAATCGTTTGCGTAGAACATTTTTTAAACCTTCTAAGCGAGCAATTTGTGCTACCAGTGATTACTGATTTCCAAGCGATAATCGCGGTCGCTTAATTCGACTTTGCGTTTCCAACGACTCTACACATTGATCACATTGTTGCTCCCACACTATATACTCATCCACCGAATTTATTAGTGCAGCTTGATCGCGCAGATTTTGTTCTAATTGCGGAACGTTCTCAGCCATTTGCACACGCGTTAAACGAAGGCGCCAAGAAATGATGCGAGCGAAGTGGCTGCTCGATTAAAAGTGTGCGGCTTTGGGTGCTGGAAGTCGTTTTCATTCGGAAAATTTATTTTCTGTCTTTCTCCTCTATCTTAGAAGTATGCCACCTCACCATAGTTTTTATATTACAATGTTACAAGACTAGTATGGAAGCATGGGAACACAATGAATTCAATTGGGTGCATGAGCGCGGAAGATCTGGGCCCTTTATCCAGAATTTGTGCTGGAATACCTACTTCTAATGCATTCATTTTTCAAACGAGTCTCCTATACGCGTTCATATGTATATCCGCATGTTTAAGGCAAATTTCTCACCTTTGTCTGGAAAAACGTTTCACCTGTATCAATAAGGCCGCCTTTTCCGACTCAGAGAAATGACGCATCGTCTACGATGTCTCCCTAGCTACCAACGTCTCTCCTACCGTGTGTCCCCGCGCCTACAACTGCTATCCACTCCTCCATGGGCCCCGTGGTTTCGGGCATCCTCTAGCCACACGGCTTACTCGCTAGACTCCTCGCACACCTCCGTAACCGGCCACATTGGGTTCTGTGCGGGTGCACTGCATGCACACTCACACATGCAAACATTCTGATGGTATCTTTTGGAATAAATACAAGACCGGATGCAATTAAATTTCATAAGAGCTAGCTTTTGTTACTGCAGCTGCATAAAAAGTTTATCTGTAAAGTCTCATTTGACAACTAGCATTACAATTGCCTTACGTTGCCGAGAGTGTAGCATAGACGCTGGCTTTCACATGCATATCCAAATGCTTGAGAGAAATTTTCCTCCATTATCTGGAAACGATTCACCTGTATCAATAACGCCCCTTAGAAAAGCGACGCATCGTGTACGATGTCCTCTGGCTGCCGGTGCCCCCTTGGCCCGTACCTACAACTGTTATCCTCTCGTGCTTTTGGGCATTGACCCATGGTTTTGGGCATCCTCTTCCCTCGCGTGACGTCACTTGCCAACCTCTCCGCACCCCTCTCCGCAAGCCACAAATCCCCCTCCCCCAATTCCCCAAACGGGCCCTAGACCTTCGCGCGACAGGCAGACACCTCCCTCCCCTTGCTATAGGCTCCTCACCCCCTCCCCCTCGCCGCATACTCCGCGCCACACACTTCCCCCACCACATGATCGAACCCCTCCCCTTACCCCGTCCCGGAATCCCCCGTCCCCGCACCCCCCTCACCCACACTTTATCCAGAACCCGCATAGTTCTACTACTAAGGGGACTTTTCCTTGCTGCATTTGAACGAACGACTGAAATACTTTGACTACTCAGATTTAGACCGAGGTAATAAAATATCATCGATCAGCGAGCAGCCCATTCGTAATGGCTGCATTATTATTACTGCCGCTGAAATGTCGGCGTTAATAGCATATTTTGGTATAATTATTGGCGATCGAATCCCAGATGAAAATTCCGCATGGGAATTATATTTAACCCTGTACGAAATAATCGATATTGTCACGTCGGCCTGTGTGTCTGACTGATATTTCCCATCTCGAACAATTGATCAAATCACACCACAAACTATTTATGGAAGTATTTCACGAGCCCTTAAAACCGAAATTCCACATTTAACACACTATGGCAACCTTGTAAGGAATATGGGCCCATTGAAATATGCGTCATGCGCCAGATTTGAAGCGTTCCATAAACAATCAAAATCCTATGCGCGCGTTGTCAGTTCACGCACAAACATAATATTGAGTGTCCCACGAAAATTGCAATTGCAACTCACTTATCGATTTTTAAGCAAAGAAGGTATTGATGACTCGATTGAGTTTGGCCGCATTATTGGGGACCTATCAGAAAATGTTGAGTACGCCACGTTACCCACGAATAATTTCGACTCTCCGTGCTTCGAATTAACGTGGGTTAAAGCCAAGGGTATCACTTCCAAGCCATAGTCTGCTATTTACTTAGAGAATAATATGAACAACGATCCAGTGATAGGAACTATCGTGCATATTATTACAACGCACTCGAACAAGATATGCTTAATTTATAAGGAATGTGTAACGATAGGTTTCAATAATCACATAAAAGCCTACGAAGTCGCAATGCCACAGCGACAAGTCCCATACATATTGCTGTGCTTCGATTTGAAGGATTATTTAAGACCGATGAAGTTCCATACAACTGCAGACGGTCGTAATGTTATTGCTAGAAGAGATTTAGCATAAATGTACAAGCGGATAAAACATTTCGATGTATATAGAACATTTAATAGAATAAACCTTTTTAAATAAATAAATATGTTAATCTCCTGTAACTTTTTTTATCCTGTCCAAGGAATTCAATCCAACCGTATATAGAACTATATATAAAATTTCCCCACATCTTTTAATTGTTCCATTCAAATCTGTACAGAAGTAACTGTTGATGCACACTTCGTCATTGATACTATCGTGCTACATTGATTCAAGCGTACATTCATCTGCAGGCAATCAATTAATTCTTTGTCCAAATATCCATTTCGTAACTATGCACGAATCTTGATTTGTGCAAATATAAAATATCGATCACTCAAGTATCCCTTACATCTGGGACAACTTTTCTATTGATGTCATTGAATAAACACCTCAGTTATACGAAACAAGTATTTATAGTATATTAATACGAAGCATTGGGTTACACCAACTGTATATCTCTATTGGCTATTAAGAAAGGGTATGCTCCGTCAAAGTACCCATTTCTTAACTATTACCAAATCTTTAGTTGTGAGAATTTGGAGGCTCAAATGAATGATTCATTAGCTGTAAGAAGATATTTATTTCGCCATATCCAACGTTACCATTTGTTAATAGTTAACAAATCCTGGTACATAGAAATATATTGTTTTCTCAGTGTGGTAAACTTGGAGCGATGCACGTTCAAATCCCGTCTTCCACCCGAAATAAGCAGTAAACTGGAAAACATTTTCTTGTTTCTATTATTCAATTCTCTGCATCGAAACATTTTTGGTAATCAACGCGTATTTAAAAAGGTGATCGACGAATTGATTTTTTTAGCGCGAGAAGGAATTACAATTAAAACGCTTGATGGAGAAAAAAAGGTTTTTTTTGCACTCGGCTTGATCATCGGTGATAATCTCGGTTTAAATTCAATATTAGGATACCTAGAATCTTTTAACGCATCCTATTGTTGTTGTTGTTGCATTTCCGACAAACCAAGTACCCGTTCTGAAACTGTCGAATGCATCAATCGCATTCGAACCGAGGACGATTATGACAAGATAGTGAATGTATTCCAAAACGAAAAGTCAGAGAAATTCGGGATAAAAGAAAAATACGTTTGGAATGCTGTCGATAATTTTCACGTAGCGCGAAATTTCAGCGTCGACGCAATGCATGATTTATTAAAAGGAGTATGCAAAATAGTATTGGCTGAGATATTGCATCGCTATATTTTCGTGGAAAAAGTATTGACTGAAAACACTCTCAATGATAGAGTTGCTAATTTTTCTTTGGATCGCAATGAACGTGAGAGTAAACCTCCCGAATTAACGACGCAAAATTTGAAAAAATTAAACTTAAAGTTATCGGCCTCAGAAACTTTATGTCTAATGAGACATTTCGGTCTTCTACTGGGAGATTTAATTCCAGAAAATGATCCTATTTGGGAAGTGTACACAACACTAAATGAAATCGTCAATATCATCTTGTGTAAACATTTTCATAATTTGTGCCCTGATTTTCTTGCCACTCTTATCCAGGAACATTTGGATCCGTACAAAAACATTTTCAAAACACATTTAAAGCCAAAGCAGCATAATTTGATTCATTATCCAAGAATCATGAAATTAGCTGGTCCAGCAGTTCACTATTGGTCTATAAGACACGAAAGTAAGCATGGTGAATAAAAATTGCAGCTCGAGCGACATTTTCGCGAAAAAACATGTTTTACGTTAGCGTTAAAAAGTCAGTTAAAGCAGAAATACGCATTCAGTTGCCAGAAGAATACAATAGAAAACGTAGCAGACTTTGGTATTCGGCTGGGCCCGTCAATAAAATATACGTTTTCAGATATCCCAAATAATCAAAAGATCACGAAAACATTACCGAACGGGACTATCCATGAGAAATTGCGGCCTGTGAAATGGATTAATTATTTAGGATCAAGTATTCATCCGAATAACATTGTAGTAGTACTGAAAGGTTCAGATCCGATATTTGTAAAAATCAAATATATATTCGCTTATGAAACAGATATATACGTAACGGGCAATGTAATTGAAGTGACATTTTTTTATGAACATTTCCAAGCTTTTGAAGTCGATCCAAACGAAAAAAATGGCAAATTTAAAGAGTGGAACATATTAACGGGATAAGTAATATAATTAAACAGTGTAATGGCAGATGGTACGTGATCAATAAATGGTAAAAGGCTAGATGTAAGATTGTTACTGTAATTTTCAATAAAATATTCGTTTCCATTGAATGTTGTACATTTCTATGTGATTTATTATTAAACATTCGTGTACCCATTCCACAATAAGGTTCTTTCGTGGTATTTCTCAATGCTTAGATAACAATATAGCAATGGACAATTTTATATCCACATTTATGCAGGGCATGTTATCGCTCGTGAGGAAAAGTTTTATTGAACTATTAAAAAATCTTTTATTTTGCATCCCAAAAATTACACTGCGTCCCTTTAAGGATTGTTTATGGCATATAACAAATTGTAATTTTTTCCCGGTGATGTTATGTATTGTGCATTGTTTATTATTTTATCTATCTCAATTACAGATACAAATACAGCATTACTTAATGCAGTACTTGTGTTTGTGATTGTAATACATACAAAAATAAAAACGCACAAAACACAGCACAACTTGTGAGAAATTACAGTTTTCCAAAATGTCATAAGCAATTTTTAAAGTTACAGCTGTTTGTGTGATTGATAATAAAAACATTTTTAAATAGTTCAATTGATACTTTTTCAACGAGCTATATGATTTTTTTTTAAAGAAAATCTGTAAAAAATAATGATGCTTGATGTACATAAAGCTATTCACTATCTGCATTATTTGCTATTTCACAGTGTAAAAATGTGTCAATGAAGTCGTTCATTTTATAACATTTTTAAATGTAAAAATTCGTGGGTCCGCTCGTTTACTTTTAACAGTTTCACATAGTAAAAATTCGCAAGTCGGTCCATCTACTGTTTACAGATTCACATTGTAAAAATTCGTGAGTCGGTCCATCTACTGTTTACAGTTTCACATTGTAAAAATTCGTGAATCGGTCCATCTACTGTTTACAGTTTCACATTATAAAAAGTCGTGAGTCGGTGCATCTACTGTTCACAGTTTCACACTGCGAAAATTTATCGATCGCTTAGCCTAAACTCAATAGTCGTACAGTTCTTTGTGTGAAACGTGGCGTGCACTTTTTAGAGTTTTACGTAGCAAATATCGAAGTTTTTGTACCGAGAGGCGCTATTGATGTGAGATACAGTACATTTTGATGGAATTTCCATCAAAATTTACAGGATTTTTTTTCCGTGTACCGTACGAAAGGGGTCATAAAATGCGACCATTTATTTTTATCTCAGTGGAGGCGCTGTCGCACAGTAAAGGTCACCTCCACTTTTTTAAATGGGACGCTACATTTTTTTTCAACTATCTTGTAGAGCATCGAAAACTGCATAAAAAACATTTAGGGTTCAAAGTCGTTCAAGGTCATTTAAGATAAAAAAGTGACATGAACTTTATTTTTATGTGAAATTACCTTTATTCGCAGTAGATGTTCAAAGTGATTGCCATTGGAATCAATGCAGTATTGCAATCTCCTCATCATGGATTGTGTACAATTTCTTATCACTTCGGCACTTATCGAATCGCAGGCTCGAAGAATTCTCTCACGCATATCATCCGGCGTAGTTGGACGTTCTTTATAAACAAAATCTTTCAAGTATCCCCACAAGAAAAACTCCAGAGGCGTCAAGTCTGGCGAGCAAGCCAGCCACGATACAGCTCTTCTGCGTCCAATCCAACGATTTAGAAATCTCTTTTGCAATTTATTTCTAGCTATCAGCGAAAAATGTGCCGGGCACCCATCGTGTTGATACCACATTCTGTTTCTTGTTTCTAAAGGTATTTCTTCCAATAACGGACCTAATATTTCTTAAAGGAATGTGGTGTACTTCCTACCATTAAGATTCCCTTCGATGAAATAAGGGCCTATGATTCTATCCCCAATAATCCCACACCATACATTAACCGACCACGGTCTTTGGTGTGCAACATGCCGCAGCCAATGTAGATTTTCAGTTGACCACAAATGCATGTTATGCAAGTTAATATTTCCATGATTCGTAAATGTTGCCTCATCAATAAATAAATTCCGATCAATAAATGAGTCATCTCTCTGAATCTTTCAGCGTATAAGTCTCTAGCTCTCACTGCATTTTTCTGACATTCTCTGTAAATTAGAAGCATATCGGTTTGCTCTTCAAAAGAATACATCATTTACATTCGCTTGATTCATTAATACTAGTCTCACCATTCTTACTATCGTTATCTTGGATTTGTTTGGGCGAAATATTGTACAATGTTCCGTGTACATTCTAGGTTTGGTGCCGTTGTTCACATACAAGACAATGGCAAGACTTCGGCGATAAGTGCCGAAGTGATAAGAAATTCATGATGAGGAGATTGCAATACTGCATTCATTCCAATGGCAATCACTTTGAATATCTACTGTGAATGAAGGTAATTTCACATAAAAATAAAGTTCATGTCACTTTTTTATCTTAAATGACCTTGAACGACTTTGACTCCTAAATGTTTTTTATGTAGCGTCCCATTTAAAAAAGTGGAGGTGACCTTTACTGTGCGACAGCGTCTCCACTGATTAAAAAAAAATGGTCGCATTTGATGACCCCTTTCGTACGGTACAACTTTTGTTTCAAACATTTTTTTGTGACGTCGATAATTACAGAGATATTCAAGGTGGCAACAGTCAGTGCCTCACCCTGTATACATGGTGTCCTTCTTATCTCTGCCACCCAAAACAACTCGGTAATTATCGACTTCACAAAAAAATGTTCCAGACAAAAGTTGTACAGTGTGAAGGGGGCCATCAAATGCGACCAATTTTTTTTTTCGGCGGAGGCGCTAACGCACGGTCACCTTTACTTTTTTAAATGGCATGGTACATTTTTATGACAACCACCGTGTAGAGCACCTCAAGCCGGATGAAACACATTACGGGTTGACCCCTAAAGTCCTTCAAGGTCTTTCAAGGTCAGTATCGATAAGAATCGGATCAATACCAAAAATATTTTCAAATTTATATTTTATTTGAATAGATGTTCAAAATGACCTCCACCAGCCTCCAAACATTATCGAAGTCGGACAGTCAGACACTGTTTCGATTGTAGAATGCTTTCCGGAGTGATGCTGTTACACGCATTGATGATGCGTTCTCGCATGTTCTCCAGTGTTGGGGGCATATCTTGATAAACTTTATCCTTTGACTTCCCCCATAAAGAAAAATCGAGTGGAGTTAAGTCTGGTGAACGAGCAGGCCAGCCTATTCGTGGTCCTCGGCTAATCTGCTTATTACCAAATTTTCGGTCGACAAAGTGAGCGGGACGACCATCATGTTGATACCAGAGTTTTTGCCGATCCCACAAGGTTAGATCTTCAATCAGCGCCAGAAAAGCAGCGTACTTAACTCCAGTCTGATTACCATCAATGAAGTGTGGGCCAATGATTATATTTTTCCATATGCCGCACCACACATTAACACTCCATGGTCGTTGATGGATAACCTGCCGTAGCCATCTAGGATTTTTCTCCGTTCAATAGTGCATATTGTGCGTGTTCACTTGTCCATGGTTTATGAACGTGGACTCGTCGGTAAATAATACATCATTAAAGAATTGTTCGTCCATTCGCAATTGCTGCTGTGCCCACTGACTGAAGTTGATCCGATTTTGAAAATCATTCGCTTTGAGAGCCTGATGCAGCGACATTCGGTATGGATACAACTAACACGAGGGTTTACAGCAACGGCACCCAAGATATTAGTTTCTGCATCTTCCGTAGTTTGCGTTTTACAAGGGGACAGTATGGCAGTCGGATTTTTGTAATTTTTCGTACTCATGGTACATGAAGTTCAGAGCTCGAATATTAATATCCCAAAGCAGTTCGACGCCATATTCAGAAATTTTCGAGAAAATTGACTTTGAAGTTTTCGAGCGCACTCTTAGCCCACAAAGATGCGACGATATTTGAACCGGGCTCGTGGCGTACCCGGTAGCGCTCGAGTCTAGTAATCGCGGGGTCGCTGGTTCGAGTCTCACTTCGATTTTTTTTTTTTTTTTCATTTTTTTTAATTCGCATACCTCCGTCATTTAAATATCCCGATAAATTTTTGTTGTATATAATCACATATTATTATATATAATTAATATAATATATCTATATATGTTTATATATGGACAAAATCCATATATAGTTATTTATGTACAAAATTCATTGTAGTTATACATAATTATATATTTTCTCATATATGATTATATATTATTTATATATAACAATAGGTGATTATTTATAAAAAAATAAAAAAAATAATCCCGGGATAAAAATCATAAAATCTATGCTAATTCACATATATGTAATTATAATTGTCAATGATAAATGCAAGTCTTATTTTTTATTATCTCTTGCTTGAAATTGCGAATAGGCGACGTAAAAATATCCAGTAATAATATTTACATAAACTCCCTTGTGGATGAATAGGAATATAAATAGAAGAATAAATGTTGAAATATGTGAATATAACGCTTGCTTTGGCAACCGTCGATATTGTGAATAACAGTTCTGCGTACATCGTTTGCCTTTGTCCTGATCAACTACCTGCGAAGCGGGCACAGCTGCTTGTGCACAAAAGATTTCTGGGAATTCCAGAACGGGTGGAAGTATGTTTGTTTATAATCAAGAGATAATTAAAAATATGACTTGCGTTTTTTCATTTAAAAAAAATGAAAAAAAAAAAAATTCGAAGTGAGACTCGAACCAGCGACCCCGCGATTACTAGACTCGAGCGCTACCGGGTACGCCACGAGCCCGGTTAGAATATCGTTGCATCTTTGTGGGATAAGAGTGCGCTCGAAAACTTCTTCGATATTAATATTCGAGCTCTGAACTTCGCGTACCATGAGTACGAAAAATTACAAAAATCCGACTGCCGTACTGTCCCCTTGTTAGTACGGTTTTTCTCAGCAGGATTAACACTACCGGTCGCGCGAAATGACGTGACTACCGCATCAAACAGTTACCGGCTTGGACACGGTCGATCTGGAAATTGCTCAGCATACAACAAACGCGCTCTTGTGATTTTTTTCTTGCTTCACCATAACACAGTATCATGACCACTTTTTCGAGTTGCCGGTACATTTTCAAATTATGAGTAGCTTTTATTCAAATTCGAAATCAAACTGCACGACAACCTCGATTGAGACTCACGCGGGTTGGTAAATAAACAGAAGGTATTCGAAGTGTCATCAATGACTACGATCTCCGATATCTTTCATTTCAAGCTAATTTCGAACACCTATTTAGATTTGTATCATTGATACTGACTTTGAGTGACCTTGAACGACTTTGACCCCCTAATGTTTTTTATGCGGCTTAAGCTGCTCCACAAGATGGTTAAAAAAATGTATCATTCCATTTAAAAAAGTGGAGGTGACCGTCACTGTACGTCAGCGCCTCCACCGAAATAAAAAAAAATTGGTCGCATTTGATGGCCCCTTCACACCGTACAACTTTTGTCTGGAACATTTTATTGTGACGTCGATAATTACCGAGTTATTTCGGGTGGCAGAGATAAGAGGGACGCCCTGTATATATTTTATATATATATATATATATATATATATATATATATACACACTCCCGGGGGAAAGTTTCCGGACAAGAGTTGGAAAAAGTGCCCGAACGGTTCTTTATGCCATTTCGCCGGTAGTTGGGCTAGGCCAATTTGACCAACGGCATTTTAAAGAGGGGGGATTTACCTACAATTTGGCTTATCAAAAAAAAATTTACGATTTTTTTTACTCTTGGCACCCAGTTTTGAAAACGACAATTTTTTGTCGTTTTTTGTTGTTTTGTGAGTGGACCCCGTTTACAGTAAAAATCTTTTTCATGCATTTCTCCTATTAAAATCATAGAAGGGGAAGCCTAAGCTTCAATTTCGTTTTGTAGAAAAATTTTTGCGATTTTTTTTTCCCAAAAATATTTCGTTTCTTCGATAAAAATATACAATATGAAAATTGCTCTGGAGTACGAAAACGACAAGGTTTACAACAAAACCTCAAGACGGTAAAAAGTTGCGTTACTTTTTGTTGAGTTCATGAGAATTTTTTCAGATATTTTTTGCGAAATTTTTTCTAAATTTCTTTCCGGTCGGAACTCGATTGATCTCAACACCATGATAATAATATAATTAATTTTTTTATTTACATATTATACTTTGGTCTCGTCGAAAAAACCTCCTCTCGGTGACAGCACGCTCTTAATCGTCGTAATTGAAATGTTTTTTCCACGACTTTCGACAAACTGCGCTTGGATGTTTGCCGCCGTGAGTTTTCGATTCCTTTTAGACATGACAATTATTGATTAGTCTTCCGCTTTGGAAGTAACAGGAGGGCTCCCGGAACGATTTTTATCACGGTTCGATTGTGTCTCTCTGAAACGTTTTATAGCATCCCCAACGGTTGATTTGGGTATTTTCAATCGATTTGCAATGTAGCGAATTTTGAACCCTTCATTGCAAAGTGCAAGGATTGATGCACGCTTTTTGATGCTTATATGGGGTCGACGACCCATTTTCTTCTTCAAAAAAAAAACTCTAATGAAGTCAAAAATTTTATTCAATTAACCGTCAATAAATTAATAGTTAAACACACTTCAAATTCAATATATTATTCGACACGATACGACGGGAAAATTTAACGCGAACATTTTTTCGATGCTTGCCGAAGAAGTACTGAGTCGAAATAATTTTTGAATATTTTTTCATTGTAACACGTAAAGAGTGCGTGAACGTTTCTCCCACTCTTTATAGAGTAGTAAAAATATATATATATCGCTCACCTATGCGACAAAGCGAACGCTCGCGAACGCTCGACAATGCGAACCTCGCGAAAAAATAAACAAGGAACAAGGACAGACACTCCGTCGCGAGATTCGCTAGTACTTCTTCTTCGACAAGCATCGAAAAAACTATCGCGTTAGATTTTCCTGTCGTATCGTGTCGAATAATATATTGAATTTGAAGTGTGTTTAACTATTAATTTATTGACGGTTAATTAAATAAAATTTTCGACTTCTTAGAGTTCATTTTATTTTTATTTTTAAGAAAAAAATGGGTCGTCGACCCAATTTAAGCATCGAAAAGCGTGCACCAATCCTTGCTCTTTGCAATGAAGGGTTCAAAATTCGCTCCATTGCAAATCGATTGAAAATACCCAAATCAAACGTTGGGGATGCTATAAAACGCTTCAGAGAGACACAATCGAACCGCGATAAAAATCGTTCCGGGAGGCCTCCTGCTACTTCCAAAGCGGAAGACCAATCAATAATTGTGATGTCTAAAAGGAATCGAAAACTCACGGCAGCAAACATCCAAGCACAGTTTGTCGAAAGTCGTGGAAAAAAACATTTCAATTACGACGATTAAACAACGCTTGCGCAGCGCACAATTATGCGGAAGAGTCGCAACGAAAAAGCCACTCTTGCGCCGTGGAAACAAAAAGAAGTGATTGAATTGGGCACGCAAGCACAAGAATTGGACGATCGAAGATTGGAAACGGGTGTTATGGACCGACGAATCCAAATTTAAAATATTTGGAGGAAAACGTCGAGTTTTCGTTCGTCGCTCAGCTAACGAGAAAATGCATCCTGATTGCGTAATTCCAACCGTTAAACACGGCGGCGGTTCTGTAATGGTGTGGGGATCTTTTTCGTATGCTGGTGCGGGGGACCTCTACCGAGTCAAAGGAATCCTGGACCAAAAAGGATATCACGCGATTCTGAAAAACCACGCTGTTCCTTCTGGAAAGCGACTCATCGGAAGGGGGTTCGTTTTTCAACAAGACAACGACCCGAAACATACTTCAAAATTCTGCTCGAAGTATCTTGAAACGAAGCAAAAAAGTGGGGAGCTTCAAATTATGCAATGGCCTCCTCAATCTCCCGATCTCAATCCCATAGAGCTGCTGTGGGATGAAATGGATCGGCAAGTGCGCAAGGTCACGCATTCATCCGCCGAAAAGCTATGGGAATCCCTACAAAAATCATGGAAAGAAACACCCCGAGAGACATTCGAAAAACTTGTGGAGAGGATGCCGCGTGTGGTAAAGAGCGTGCTGTCAGCGAGAGGAGGTTTTTTCGACGAGACCAAAGTATAATATGTAAATAAAAAAATTAATTATATTATTATCATGGTGTTGAGATCAATCGAGTTCCGACCGGAAAGAAATTAAAAAAAAAATTCGCAAAAAATATCTGAAAAAATTCTCATGAACTCAACAAAAAGTAACGCAACTTTTTACCGTCTTGAGGTTTTGTTGTAAACCTCGTCGTTTTCGTACTCCAGAGCAATTTTCATATTGTATATTTTTATCGAAAAAACGAAATATTTTTTGGAAAAAAAAATCGCAAAATTTTTTCTACAAAACGAAATTGAAGCTTAGGCTTCCCCTTTTATGATTTTAATAGGGGAAATGCATAAAAAAGATTTTTACTGTAAACGGGGTCCACTCACAAAACAACAAAAAAACGACAAAAAATTGTCGTTTTCAAAACTGGTTGCCAAGAGTAAAAAAAATCGTAAACATTTTTTTGATAAGCCAAAATGTAGGCAATTCCCCCCTTTTTAAAATGCCGTTGGTCAAATTGGCCTAGCCCAACTACCGACGAAATGGCATAAAGAACCGTTCGGGCACTTTTTCCAACTCTTGTCCGGAAACTTTCCGCCGGTAGTGTATATATATATACTCTAATGTATATATATATATTAGTTCTAATATATATATACTCTCACAAGTTCTAATAGCAGACTAGGTCGTGTACGGAGTCTCGTAAGGGCGTAAGAAACAGGCGGAAAGAGGATATATATATATATATATATATATATATATATATTAGTTCTAATATATATATACTCTCACAAGTTCTAATAGCAGACTAGGTCGTGTACGGAGTCTCGTAAGGGCGTAAGAAACAGGCGGAAAGAGGATATATATATATATATATATATATATATATATATCCTCGTCGTGTACGGAGTCGTGTACGGAGTCTCGTAAGGGCGTAAAAAACAGGCGGAAAGAGGATATGTATATATATATATATCCTCTTTCCGCCTGTTTCTTACGCCCTTACGAGACTCCGTACACGAAGAGGATATATATATATATCCTCTTTCCGCCTGTTTCTTACGCCCTCACGAGACTCCGTACACGACCTAGTCTGCTATTAGAACTTGTGAGAGTCGTTTTCGGGATTTCTTTTATTTTTTCTTCTCTCTTTTTTTGGCCGAGACGGAACGGCAGATGAAGAGTGTCCCTCGTGCCAGCTCACGTGCATCAGCAGGTAGGTAAGGACGCGGACACGAGTGAGCCCCGCTTGACGAGACATCCCTGGGGACGTTCCTCATCCTGCTCCCTCGATGTCCCCGGAGCGTTACAACAGAACATGCCACGAAAACTTGCCTCTACTGCTCGTTCCACATGACTACACGATCCTACACTTTGAGAGAGTACATCTCTTTTCTCTCTCTCTCTCTCTCTCTCTCTCTCTCTCTCTCTCTCTCTCTCCCCCCCCCCCTGTCTTCAGTTCCCATAGGGTTTCTTAGCCCAGCCACCCGTTTGGCCGGACGAAATTTTTTTATTCCCTCGGGTCAACATCTCTTAGACTAAATTTAGGTTCTTGTACCTCACGCTGCGACGTGAACTAAATGCATAGACTGAGGTATCCATACAGTAGGGCATGAAAAATGGATAAATCAAGTCTTGGACGCGAATTACTAATCATAAGACTTGCAGATAACGTTTATCAAAAATGTCTCACGTGGGGTCGATTTTCCTAGGTTGTATCCCCTAAGCATTTATTTGAATACCTTTCATTGCAAATAAAAATGACTAATGTTGGTTAACATATTTATTTATTGTTCAAGCACAATATGCATCCAAATGAACAGATCGCCTTTATACGCAATTGAAGAAATTGCTAATGAAAGCAAACGTTCTTGGTTCGTACGATGTAGAAGTTTTATTTCCCATTCCTGAATTGCCATCTCCTTAAGGAATAACACCACTCTAGCGACAGAAAATGAAGCCTAACTTTGACAATTTATTTTGAGAGTGTGACAAAAGCAATGGGATTTGCATGCATTTGCATTTACATAGAAAATGGCGGCGACAGACCATCTTGAAAAATGTGTTTTTTTACAAATAGCTTCACGGGATGACGGTTTTCTCGTAAGGGGCCGTACGTAAATTACGTAACGCAATTGGGGGGGGGGGGGGTTTCGGCCAGGCGTTATGGTCTACGTACGTAGGGGGTGGGGGGTCAAGGTTTGCGTTACGTCACGATTTTAAAACTGCCAGAAATAGCCAAATTTCTGCATGTTCAAGTTTTTAATGTAAAGCTCGAGTGCAATTTTACCGTGGATAGCTCACAGCTTTGCCTATACGCAATGTCAGTAAACGGGGATAATCACTGTGCAAGAACTTGTGCATTAGCTTTCCCACATCCCCCGAGCAAAATTTGAAGGATACTCTTTTAAAAATAATTCTTGAAAGTACATGTATTGAAAAATATGTTTGCAACATTTTTTTTACAAGTCCGAAAATTAACGGAGTTATAGTCCCTTTAGTGAGAACAGGTAGCACGACCGGTTAGTCCCTATGCCCTCAGCCCCTACAGGTGTGGCATAATTCACAATACATAAAGTACAGGCTCTTATTATTTTGTAAACTATCATGAAGTTGAAGAACCGCCATATTGCCCGCGACTCGATACTTCTATGTATCAATATTCTAGAAAAAATCGTAACTTTATATCAAGAAACCCGGAACGAAAACTTTGAACGCGTTTTTCTCGAAACTAGTTCTTTCGATTTTGTCCGAGTGAATACTTAAAAACTAATAACAGATTTTCGAAAGAAAAAAAAAATTTTGTAATCGCAGTGACTAAGGCTGTACGTATCCGCGTTTTAAACATTTGATAATTACTATTTTTAAAGACTGCTTGAATACAGAAAAAGGGCCTTGAAAATAGAAAAAAAAGTTCAAACTAACGGAATTTGTAAAAAAAAAAACAAAAAAAATGGCTACGCATAACGATAGCTACATTTGGATAGATATCGATAAATTGTTGACTTGTAATTTACAGATAACCTTTCACGAAGATATCGATGGGACAAACATTTTTTTTCGTCGTCAAATCAAGGCAATATCTCGGTTAATTTTCAAGATTTTGTCATAAAAATTGGTATAGAACTAGATGAATATATACTTCATAAAATGGGAATAATCCCAATCCTTTCGTAATTAGTTATGTCTATAAAATGTCGCAATTATTGACGACAAAGCACCCGTTACGTAACGGAATGAGGGCGGGGGGGGGGGGGGTTCTGGCTAAGCGTTACGGTCCCGTTACGTGGCGGGAGGGGGGTCCAAAAATTGGGGAATTTTGCGTGACGTAATTTCTGTACGCCCCCTCAAGTATAAGACCTGAAACGAAAACAAAAAATAATATATATATATATATTATTACCTAAGGGCCTATGTAGGGATTTTTTTTAAACAAATTTTGAAAAAAATGGCGCACTCTGAAAGAAATAAATCGATTTTTTGCCCAAAAAATAAGCAGTAAATTGCTTATGAAAAAAAAATTTACATTTGAACAAAAAACGGCTACGTACTCCCATAGAGAATGTAATTGTGAAGCTACTATCGAAATGTCAAATCGATCTATGCAAATGTGTTCTAGTAATCCGTCCTCTCAGTTTGAAAGAAGTGGTTTCGAAAAAAACGCGTTTAAAGTTGTACGAGGCACCTGAAAGAAGTCCGAGGCGCTGCCAAAATCGATAATTGCGCCCTTTAAAAAAATCTCCACTACAGGACCAACTGCATATTGTTCTTATGACCCCAAAGTATTTTTTAAGCAAAAAAAACGATTTATCAAAAATCCTAGAGTGGTGTTATTCCTTAACTCCGGGGAAAGTACTCGTTGATTATCTTTGCATGGTTCATTCATTATCTATTTGTTAAGTTAAAGTAATCAATATTGAACAAGTTGAATAACTGAACAACTTGAAATCTCACTCCGTAATTGATCAAAATCAAACGATAAGAGAGATTGCTCATTTTTGCAAATCCAAGGCCCGATTTTAATAAAATTATTTAGCCAGGGACTGTTATTATTATTTATTCTGTTGAATAGGTTGAAATTAATAAAATCGATTAGACGAGACGTGATAAAAATGTCCTCGTGATATACGCGCGAGATAAGGGAGAGTCCGAGCAGCCTGTCAATGCGGGATTTCGTGATATCGGTGAGAAGCGAGCATGAAAGGAGGCGGGAAATACTCCTGGATCCCGTCTTCTTTCCTGAGGGACAGATACGTCAATGGGGAAGACGCAGTAGAGAGACGCGCGCGCGCGAGTGGACAGACGGAAAACGGACGCCCTTGTACGTCTGTTTTTTTGGCGTGCGAAGGAAAACGACCCTCGTCAGGATTTTTGTACGTTATTTATTCGCTCTGGCTTTTTTTTCTTTTTGGACTCATCCATTCTCCAATTTGCATCGAATTACCGAATGTAACGCGTTAGCGAACAGAGAATTCGTATCTTCGGGAAGAAAACTGGTATTTCTGTAAAGCATCCAAATTTAGTAGAAACTTCACGACTGGCATTATAGCCACATTTTATTTCAATCTGCCAAATGTATTGCAGCTGCCTGGAATAGACTTTCAAAATGATTTCGTAATAATTTGAATAACGTGTACACAAGAGAACTTCAGATTGATTTCAGATTTAATAAAGATAATAATAGGGGAACTCGGGGCACGACGAATACGGGGTAAGATGAATCATAACCCTAGCTACTAAATAGTGTATGCGTTGGAGTTTTGTGGGCGGCGGGGAGGTGAATGAGTGTGAAAGTATCAACTGTGGCGGAAGCACGCATCTCGAGCGAGAAAACAATATAGATTTTTTGAGAGAACGATTTAGTTTTTGGTAAAGTTTACCACCGTTTCAGTTTATTTGAGTGACTGATATTGATAAGAGACAGGTAGGTAAACACAATGGAAGTACTAATTATTAATATAATAAGAATGGTTTGTCAAAAATTTTCAAGGTTATTGCGTGATTTTTTGTTAATTCGTTAACCGTCTAATGAGACAAGATGAATATAAGCTATCGCAAATCCGCAATATTTTACAACGTACCACTATTTACATTAGAAAGGGTGAAATGAAACTAGTAAAGCTTTTGGTTCCTCTGCAACCGGTGTTCTACCAGGGAAAGAAAACGAACTTACAAATGATTAAAGTGATATGGAAGCAGGATTATTCGGACTAAATACTACAGAACTTAGACGATTGGCTTATCAAATTGCTGGTACTGAGAATGAAACAACTTTTATATGCGAAAGATGCTGATAATTCGTGTCCCATCATTCTCCCAGCGCTGTTTCATCTTTCTCCGCATACGGAGTAAGATGGGAAAAATGAAGGTTTGATTAAAAATATATATTGTATGGTAACAATCAGAAAGACGGATTTTTTTGCTTCCAAAAGTTAAAGATTAATAAATGTTGATTAGTTTTAAAGAATAATTAAAGTTTACTGACTTATATATGTATTATTTTATTTGAACATGACCTTAGCGTTATCATCCCCTACTTCAGATTTAATACCAAATCGAATTTATTTTTGCGAATAGTTCGATCGTTCGAGACCTCCGCTCCAACTTCGAGTTCTCGTCACCAGCAACAAACAATGGCGATTCATTTTATTCCTTTTCAAATCACCGCCATTGTGGAATCGGGCGATTCCACAAATTTCCTATACAATTTGAGAAACGCAGATGCCGCGTACGTGCGCGTGTTTTTATGACGGAAAAAAGCGAGTTTTATCGAGGAGCAGAGAGTACTATGAATGGGATTGTCGTTGTTACACCCGATCCATCAAAACTCTGTGTCCGTAGCCATTAGCACGCTCTCGATTCGCCAGCCGGACCGCAGTGAAATGCTGCGGCTGCAATCCCCTTAGACACACACGGACCTAGTGGGTATATATAGACATATACGTGTGTACTTTTTTTAAATAAAGATTTTACAATTAATATAATAGTTATATATTAATAATTATCTCGGCTAGCATCAATGGATTTTTGTAATGAATACTTTGAAATACTTTCCCTTGCAGCTGGCTAAAATAATGATTATGATTTAATATTAATTTTTATAAATCCGTTGCACAAATGGGTGCATATATATATATATATATATATATATATATATATATATATATATATATATATATATATATATATATTAGGGTGGCACAAATTTGAGCTCTATTTTTTTCCTTTTTCTCACCATCCAACTACTATCTTCTTTAAAGAAAACAAAAATTGTCGCGAAACCTCTACCCGGTCAATGAATATTTAGTGGTCGCTCGAGAGCTTCGACATTTCCAATTTTCGCCTCTTTTTAAAACTCATTTCACTCATAAATTTGACGCTTTGTAAAAATTTCAAAACAATTAATCTTTTCTTTCAGAAACACATTTTTCAAATTTACCTCACACTACTAACCCAAGAATTATAATCTTTGGTCTTATAAAATAATTCTTTAAAGCACTTGTCCGTAAACAAAATTATAGGTCCCCCGTTTTATCGGGTTAGAAGTGTGGGGTAAATTTAAAAAGTACAGGAAGTACCTTCCAGTTTAACGAATTTTTTTTCTTTTTCGGTTTCAGCTACTCAATTGGTGTCAGCAGTGGAGGAACGTTTTTTCTTGGCGCCTCCGAAGGCAGCGCATAAGTCGCTTGGATCTCAATATTTTTCTATGAAAAAATTATGTAATATAGGTCAAATATAGCCAAATATATTCTTAATTTTCCGAAACATTTAATTGAGCACTTTTTTTCCAAAAAATTCCCGAAAATCACCCAAATTTTCAGCGTTCACACTGGTATAGCCCCTTAAGCAAATATGATGAGTTCACAATATCCTTTCTCCATGTACCTGTATACATGCCCCAATATCAATCAATAACATCGTATAAAATGTAATTAAAATATAGATATGTGTATATATACTTGTGTAGGTACCTATATATATACCTCTCAATTTCTCTTCGACATATTACAATTCATTCTAGTCTCTGGCAAGTCCATAGTCTCAATTTGGATCTCGTATTCCGAGAGTGATGAGGCAAAACAGCATAAAACGTAAACATGATTTGCGGCAGTTATTAAAAAATGATAAACCGAGATGTAATTAGGCGGATTTACTTTTAATGCCCCGAACATCCTATTACCTAGCTATTCAAATAAATTGTCATTGTGACATTGTGAGGAAAATTAGTTTTTCCAAGCACTATTATTGAAGATTTGACAAATATCATTACCGCGCAGGGAATGAAGAGGGAGGGTAAGAACAGACAGCGAGGACGCTGAGAGATCTCAATTTCCACTGAGGAGACGAGACACGAGGCATGTGCCACTGCAGAAGTCGCGAAAGAGCAATACGAGAGAGAAAAACCGCTACCGAGATGGAAAAATTACAGATATGTATATGTGTGCGTGTGTGCGAGTTGCTCAGCCTGGATAGAGCAAAGAACGACCGACGGGCGGTAACGATCCATCACAGAGGTGTCAGTCTTTCCCCTCTCTTTGCAAGAAACAACTAGCTATGACATTCTGTCTCGCTTGCTCGCTTCGAATGTCCAGAATACGCATTTACCCTGGATACTTGGTACTACGAAAGCAAGCGCTTACGCATATATATGGGAACTACCGTCCAGTAAATAAAATGCCATTTTTTCTAGCATTGCTTTTCCGTTTCGTTGGTTTTTTTGGGGCTCCGCGGCTTGCGAGAATGTTGATATCTTTGAAAGTTCGAATTAAAGAAGTTGGATTAAATTGATGATGGTATCGAAGGATTGAAAAACGGACAGAGAGCGTGAGGGAGCGAGGAAACGAGCAAAAGAAAGAATGAATACTGTAGTAGCAGACCTGGAAATAATTGTATACATGACAAAACTCGTTCTTGCGTTGGCATAATGCAATATAATGTGGAGAGAAAATAAAGTAATTGATCATGCATTAATTGACATATTTTTTATTAATTAGGCTGTTATTGGACTTGACAGAATGAATTACTTTTCATTCTACTAAGCTAATACATATTCTTTCATTATTTTAAACAGTATCCAATATTCAATATATTAATAACGATTTATTCATTATTTTGGCTAATCCATAAATACGTCAAGATGAAGAAAAAAAACAATGATTACACGGTGAGAGTCTGCTGAGGCATTTTACACTCAGAAAAAAAAACCAATTGAATCAAAAAAATATATTGGGCGATTGAAATAAATGTCTGATGGCGGAGTGCCACCGATATATGAGATTGTTACAATACTATGAAATATTGGAAAATGTGATTGATGCAAATAACATATTATTTTATTTGAAAATCTCTTCTGTTTTCCGAATATCTTCATTATCCTTCAAATAAAATTATATTCTATTGAAATCATTCTATATACAATCCGTAGATGTGTGGATGAAATAATTGAGTGGTTGCTACAACATTTTTCATTTCGTACAAAAATATAAGAAATAGAATGAATTATTTCTTTACTACATCGAAACGAATATGCCATGAGACGTAAGTTTTTAAATTTGTTTTAAATCTTAAATAAAAAGTAAGCATTAGAATGATCATCCACGATAATAGTGGAGAGAATATCAGATATCCAATTAAATATCCAGGGAGAGAATATCAGGTATTCAACCGATAAGAACAGATACTACACTTTGATCTTATAGCCACAGGCCAAGAAGCGATAGTCTTTAGAGTTTCTCCGGCGTTTAAAGAGATGTTCGGTTCGCGCTACGCTTACGAGAGACGAGCACGCGTACGGCTTCTAGCGGTTACTCCGAGAACTACGGGTTTCCTCACACCTATAATTTCGGTGGCGCTCGGCCATGATTTGGTTGAATTTTTTCAACCAAATGCGCAAGAAACACGTTGTATTTTCGCATAATTTTTTAACCAATTCAGCCATTTGCCTCATATTTTTCAATAAAAATAGAAGATTAATATTTTAACGAATAATGTACTTGAAAATCAATATCGGATATGGTGAAAAAAATAAAATAACATGTTTACTCAATAGAAATTTAATCTGAATCAAACGAGCGGAATTCAATTTTTCTTGTGTACTCGAATCAACAATATTTATGTTATGAATTGAAACGCTGTTTTTGTTCGTTCCAGAAAATGCATTCAAAGCTATATAATTTGTTCGCGATAATTTTTTAGATAGTTTCAATATATTGTTCTCGGCTAACAATATATCTTTTAAATAAAAAAAAAACTTTAAATTTTATTATGTTATTAAAGTCAATAGCGTTTTGTTTGGACTAATAAATCCGATTATTTACATCAACAATTTTACAATTTAATCAACGAAATTTCATTAAAAAAACGCCAATGATATTGGATCAATGATTTTCTTTCTCAGTGTATTAAACGAATACAAAGGTGGATTGCAATGTTTCCAACCTAACTACGAAAGACACACATTGTTCAGCCAAACGAAATTTATTTTTCAACGTTCACTGAGAGAAATGTATGGTGTACTCAACGACATTTGAACTATATTTTATATTTCCCTGAGGGGACAATAATATTTTATAGGCATAATTACTGCCAAAAGTATAGTACTGCTTATTGATATTTTAGCAGTTGTATGAATCATGCACACATGTTAACCGAAACCACCAATCTTACAAACATACATTTGTTTTTCAACGCTATATAATATAGTAAGTTTTCATAAAATGGATATTCCCTGATACTATCGAAAATGTACTTCCCCAAGATTCTAATAGTGAACTGAAATATATATGAATTGATTACAAATGTTGCCTGCGATTTGCGACGATGTTTATAGTGATTTGTACCATATTATAACATACGACCTGCTATATGGGTATTTGGTGTGTTATTCAAGTGTTATACAAAGCATCAATGCCCGTCTACTAAATGCATAGAATATTTCATAAATCCAAAATAAAATAAAATACGCAAATGAGGGTTCTATTTCAATGATTTTTTAATTATAATTCGCCATTCCCTGACCTCCCGTAATGATTTACTTCGTAAGAAATATTTCGCCTAATCGGAATGGAACGTAGAACTTAACTGCCTATCTAACTACCGATCAGCCTTCTGCCTATCCTATGCCCGCTGCCACTACGCTACCGACTACTTTTGGCATCTTTAAATGCAAATGATTTACGTCTTCGCTATAAGTAAACTTTACTATGATTTTCTTCGTATAGTCACTTTTTATAAGGTCTTCTAACAAATTATACTCGAAAAACGTTAATGCTAACCATATGAATTGTATAAACTTGAAAAGAATATTAGAAGTTTGACTGAACAAAACTTAACGTAAAGTATGTAACATTAGTATTTTTACGCCGATTTTGTTGTAGCACTGAATTAACTATATCAATATTGTCAAGCCTTTTACAATAGTGAATAATCATTCGGGGATAATAGATAGTCAAACACACAACCGCATCGCATGTTAAGTATACTTTTCGCTTATAGTCGTGTTAATCATATTATGATTGCGGTATCAATAAACTATAACGAATTTTACTATCTCCTCTTTTACCATGGGCGTTTGTTGTAAATCACATAGACTTTTCTCTCGGTGTAGACCCCTCTTATTTTTTTCAATGAACCCCAAAGACATGTCTACGAGGGATATTTTCTTCTGTAGATGCTAATTTTTCAGAAAATATATATAAAAGGATGAAATTGTGCATATTTATGTTTTTATTACGTGAATAAGAAACACTTTTGTATTACTACCAATTTGAAAAAGTAAAACATTATCGATGATTGTGATAAGAAACTGCGTCAGTGACTGTTTTATAAAAGGTGCCTCAAAATGACATTTTAAATTGCGCGCCATTTTTTTGTGACGAACATAGAGTACTATAATCATTGACGATTGGCATCAGGAAGTATCGAGGTTTAGCCATGGAGAATTACACAACCGAGCAACGCATAGAAATTGTTATTTGTTGCATTGTTACTGCATACTTATTGCAGGCGAAGTTTCATGGTCGTTTTATCTCGCGCCGCGGCGTTGTGAACTGGCCACCAAAATCGTGCGATTTGACGCCATTGAACTTCTTTATTTGGGGTTTTCTGAAAGGAAAAGTGTATGCCAACGATCCACAGACCATTCCGCACCTCAAGAGGGCAATTAGACGCAGCATTAATGAAATTAGTCCGCAATTATGTCAAAATGTTGTTGAAAATTTCGTCAAAAAAGTAAACGTTTGCAAACAGACACGAGCCGGCCACTTATCGAATATTGTGTTCGACACATAACCTCCATGTCTGTACCTTATATTAAAATTAAAATATTCGTACTTTTCAAATAAATAATACATTTTATTAATAAATTAAAATGTCTGGTCTGTTCGAGACATCCTGTACAACTCAGAAGGCAATTTTAAGTCATTTATAATTATGCCTATTTATATTTATATCACGAGATTATTTATTATTACCATTAGTTAGTATTATTAGTTATATAGTAAGTGTTGCCGAAATTCGGTAACTTCGCGGACATCGAGGTTGGCCGCAATGCTCTTCATTCGCCAGCCAAGATTCATAATCGTTTATCAAACCTTGCAGGTTCAATATTGAATAAATATGGTATACGATAAACAAGATGGGTTTTTTTCTTGTAGATGTTAACGAATGTTCAGTTTGCGTTAATCCGTTGTTAATTTTTTTTTATTATATCTGCTACGGCGAACGCTCCGCTATTTGTAGCTTCCATGTACAGGGATTTCCCCTTTTTACATTTCCCACCATTTCCTCCGATCCACATCCCTGATCGACCCCCACCTTGCGGCCGCAGCCGACTTCCCCCTCTGTATCGCATTCACCATGACATTTTCTGTCATGGGTATAGGGGAACTGCGGAAAACCTATACCAATACAGCCGGTCACGGGTTCGCTTCCCAGCCTCGGAGCTAGTCGCGTTTCGTCGAGAAATAGCTCACAGGCTACAGCCGACATCTGTGTAGAACTGGAGCTACGTCACGCCTGTGTTTTTATTTCTCTCCGAAACTACGAGACGGTGATTCGAACCTGCGACCTCCCGATGTGTTGATTCCAGAGGCAAGCACGCTAACCACTAGACCAACACATCGGTTGTTATAAATCCGTTGTTATAAATGGTTGATCTCGGTGCTAAATAGCCAAAAAAATTACATCGCCCGTACACTGAGAAAAAAAAAACAATTGAATCTAAAACATATATTGCTTGATTCAAACAAATGTGCTGCTGCGAAGTGCCACCGATATATGAGATTGTTTTAATGCTATAAAATATTAGAAAATGTGATTGATTGAAATAACTTATTATTTTATTTGAAAAAGCTCTTCTGTTCTCTGAATATCTACATTATCCTTCAAATGAAATTATATTCTATTGAAATCATTCTATATATAATCCGTAGATGTATTGGATGAAATAATTAAGCGGTTGCTACATACATTTTTTATTTCGTACAAAAATATAATCAATAGAATTGATTACTTCTTTGCTACATCGAAACGAATATGCCATGGAACGTAAGTTTTTCGATTTGTTTTAAATCTTTAAAAAAAGTAAGCATTCGAATGATCATCCACGATAATAGTGGAGAGAATATCAGATATCCAATGGAATATCTATGGAGAGAATATCAGATGTTCAACTGATTAGAACAGATATTACACTTTGATCTTAGCCACAGGCCAACAAGCGATACTCTTCAGAGTTTTTCCAGCGTTTAAACAGATTTTCGGTTCGCGCTACGCTTACGAGAAACGAGCGCGCGTAAGGCCTCTAGCGGTTACTCCGAGAACTACGGGTTTCCTCACACCTATAATGTCGGTAGCGCTCGGCCATGATTTGGTTGATTTTTTTCATCCAAATGTGCAAGAAACAAATTTTACCTTCGCATAATTTTTTTACCAATTCAGACATTTGCTTAATGTTTTTCAATCAAGATAAAATATTAACATTTTAACGAATAATGTACTTAAAATCAATATCGGGTATGGTGAAAACAATAAAATAACATATTTACTCAATAGAAATTTTATTTGAATCAAACGAGCGAAATTCAATTTTCCTTGTGTTCTCGAATCAACAATATTCATGTTATGAATTGAAACGCTTTTTTCGTTCGTTGCAGAAATTGCATTCAAAACTATATAATTTGTTCGCGATCATTTTTTAGATAGTTTCAATAATACATTGTTCTCGGCTAACAATATATCTTTTGAATGAAAAAAACTTTCAATTTTATCATGTTATTGAAGTAAATAGCGTTTTGTTTGGACTAATAAATCCGATTATTTACACCAACAATTTTACAATTGAATCAACGAAATTTCATTCAATAACACCAATGATATTGGATCAATGATTTTGTTCCTCACTGTAGCACGCGCACGCGCGCGCGCGTGTGGGTGTCGCGTGTGTGTAACACCAGTTATCACTACAGCATTCGATGAAAAATTCCATTTAAGAATTCAATAAAAAACCTAACCTTTTAGTGCAGACAGGCAACCCGAAAGCGTCCCCAATTGAACCCTATAAAAGCTTCAGCATTCGATGAAAAATTCCATTTAAGAATTCAATTGAAAAAGCCTAACCTTTCAGGGCAGTCAGGCAACCTGACAGCGTCCTAAATCGAACCCTATCAAAATTTCTACGCGGAACGTTGAATGAATTCGTACTTCGGTTAGTACAATATTGCCATCGCAATTGCTGATTTGTGTAGCGGTGCAGTGAGCAATTGCAGTGCCCAGCGCGCGTTCGGCTTTCTCACAACCATCTCCGCATGTAAAATGTTGTGCGCCCATTCACATGAGATGTCAGCAGCGTAAGCTATGTGTCTTAAAATCGACGAACGGTCGTTCGTCACAATGCCGTGAACATAATTGGCCACCGCCTCCGTTGTCGCGGTTGTTGGTCGTCCAGAGTGTTCCTCATTGAAAAATGCTTGTCTCCCACATTTGAACTTACAAGAAGTATCACTTAAGTGTCCGCCTTCGATTTTTTTGAAACTCATAAATGTGATAAAGCATTGAAAACTATTAGAGACGTATTTCTGTTTATCGGGGGAAAAACGGTCTTAAGAGGAGAAACCACCCCTCAAACATGGCGTGTCAAGGGATGATTCTGCCGTTTCACCCACAAGCAGTCCACCGATGTGAATGAGACAAAAACCGAAATTCTTCTAATGTTAAGCGATGAAATATCCACTATAGCAGTAGCGAAAAAAATAAATAAGGGGTAATACGCTTTCTTTGAGGGGTGGTTTCCACCCTTAAAACCGTTTTCCCGCGGATAAAAAAATACGTGTCTAATAGTTTTCAATGCTTTATTATATATATAATTTCCAACAAAATCGAAGGCAGACACTTAAGGTGATGTTCCTTGTTAGCAGCTTAGGTTGTCACAGTTATAAATGCAGGAGTTGCAGCGCTATACTTTGAACCTAATCGAGCTTACATTTCCTATGGGTGTTCCCGTTTGGATAAAGGAATTTAATCACGGCGCGATACTCCAATTGATCCATTGTCAATAAAGTGTCACTGTCGAAAGCTGTCAGGCACCCACCAATCGCGCGAGCGACATCCGCCTTCGCCCTCCTTGTGTTTCTGTCACTGATATCTACCGGAAAAGTATTGTGATTTTACTGAAATCTTACATCTTCTTGGTCAGATCGGAGATAGTTAAATGCATCCTCGTATTTGGCACAATAAAAGAAGAATCATTCCAAACTGCAGGGCGATAATAATTCACTCATAAAAAGTATCAATTAGTGACAGTATTGATCCAGGGGACAGATTTCTTATGATGTTGAGATAAAATTGTTGATTCGTTTATGAATAAAGCACGTGACAAAACACTGAGTGAATGCGGGCTAACAATCACGTGGAAGCGAGAAAAAGGGAGCGCGTAAGTGACAAAAATGTGGTGCACGGATATCAATCATACCGTATCGCACGGCCACGGCGTGTGAATTGCAAAACGTCTCCTTCGGTCCGGATTGAGATCGTTCGCCCGTTGAATTTCTGTATGCGTGTATGAGTGACCGTTACGATTTTCACACTATCCTTGGGTTTCTCCGCTCTCGCGATCGAGATAATGTCACCCTATACACGTAACGGATAT
Source organism: Ophion ellenae (assembly GCA_963210295.1). Lineage (NCBI taxonomy): Eukaryota > Metazoa > Arthropoda > Insecta > Hymenoptera > Ichneumonidae > Ophion > Ophion ellenae. Next base: position 30,164,579 of record OY723385.1, read on the forward strand.
GAACTAGATACTGCGGAATCGGTTTCCGTAAAACGTTTTGTTGTCAGATATCTACACGATAAGGACTGTACCCCCGTTATACACGAGACGTTATAACACAGGTTTTACATACCCCATGAAACCCTACCAATTTTTGTATCAGGGGAAATCGTGGTTCAGGTTGTTCCTAAAAATATGAAGAAAAAAATGAATTCACTAGATTCAAAAAGCCGGTCATATGCGTGTCAGCCTGTGCGCAGTTCCACAGCTTATTAAGTACGCACCTTTAATTATAATATCGAATAAAAATTTGATTGCTCTAAAAAAGACTAGAGAAACCGATTATTAACAATATTTGGAGTGTTACTTTTTTGGCACAATGTCAAGAATATGACAAATAGACTTTTGAGAAAGAAACGTTTCAAAAAAATTTATTTGGAACCTAAATGTTTTACAGTATCCGCGATAATTTTACTTGGGAGTACTAGCTAAGAGCTGTTTTTATCGCCTGGATGAAAATTTTAAACCGCAAACTTACAAGACTGGGGCAGGTGGCGGGGCACCGGCTGTGGCGGAAACGCGGTCTATAATATATAATATATTTCTATATTTACACATGGAAAGATTTATCCAATCAGACAACATCATAAACCGTAATCCGTAAAATTTGTAGTTGATCTTTTTGCCCTTCAGATATTTCATTTTAAGCTCCATAGTTGTGTAGTTGCAGAGTATTTTGGAAAAATCGTACTGATTTATAAAAAGCTAGAAACTTTTGCGGAGTAAATAAGAAGAAAAACTTTTTAAAGGCAAGTTTGAGGTGACTCATAGTCCGCTCGAGTCCCTTAGAAAAATAATTACTAATAAAAATAATCCTAAAAAGAGAAACTCGATTTTATGAGCGTGAGGAAAATCCCACAAATATGTTCATGGTCACGTAGTGCGTAAACAAGGTAATGGAAAATACGAAAAAGCGCACGATGGAGCTTTTTTATCTTTCAAATGGTAGCTCAAACGTCGCTTCGCTCTTTTCCAGGTCGTGGCCTGTAACTACTCGTCATCATTGACGATTTGTAGGGTGTATTCCGCTATTACGGGAACTTCGAGCACCACGAATGCCGCTCCGATATACGCCGCAGTAAGCTCGCGGTTCGCTTTCGTGATCGTATGGCGTCATTGTTTTTGTCGTCACTTCCTGCTGCGATTACTGCCGTTCGCGACGTGAGGCATCTGAAGTAAAACTAAAATGGCGGGTGGGGAACGCGAATCGCAGTATACTGTCGATGTCGTTCCGTTATACATGTGCCACAGTACAGAAGAAATAGCGCCAGTAAAAACGGAACAGTCTTGCAGCTGTATTCAGTAACGTCACGTCGACAGTACTTGCAGTGAATATCGGAACACACCCGTAGTGTACGCATACTTTCCGACGCTGGCTGCATGCATAGACACACTCATGCACACCCGCCGTGGCGAATAATTAGTCCCAAATTGTTTGAAATGTCACACTCGTACCCCATTAAAATATGACATGCCATGACGATCTTCGAACGGTGAACACGTTATTGTTCAATGATATCGACTATAAATAAGGGGTTATAAAGAGGAAAAGCCACGAAAGGGACAGAAAAAAATTATGAAAGATTTATTAGGACGTTGAATAAGTTCTCGCTGTTTTCCAACAGATGACGTTACCAGAACTGCGTGCGTGTAGTTTAAGATGGTAACGCACCTATAAAGAAGTACTATAAGCAAACTTGAAATTCAGTGTATGTCATTTTCCCGAAGTGTAAACAACTTTTATTTCATGCTGTTGAACATGTCAAATTCCGTGCCAAAAAAGAGTATTTGCGGGGAATTTCACTGCGCTACTTTATTTTGAAAAAATCTGCAGCTGAAGCACACCGAATTCTTGTTGAGACTTAAGGCGAGCATGCTTTGTCGGAAACAATATGCAGAGATTGGTTTAGACGCTTAAAAAATAATTATTTTAATGTGTTGAATTGGAGGGATTTGTTGATCAAGACGCTAGCTGAACCTGCAGAATCATTACGAGTTGATCGCACAACAGTTTCGAAACGTTTGAAAGCATTAGGAATGATTTTTCAAAAGGCAAAATTAATTTTCACGAAAAAACAGCGAGAACTTGTCCAACATCCCCATGGATGCAATTTCGCTTGCGTTGTGCTCTAAGAAGTGCTTTTAATGTCAAGTGTGTGTGTAAGTACGCTTCAAAGTCATGGAAGGTGAAAAAGTTTTCAGTCGATTCTTACATTAGACGATGGGCTTGTTGACAACGCGAGAACGGCAGCATAGCCGTGAACGTTTTTTTTCTTCGCTGCGAAATTCTCGAGTATCATGTGTGCATGCGCACGCGTGCATGTGTGTGTGTGTGTGTGTGTGGTGTCTCTCTCTCTCTCTCTCTCTCTCTCTGTGTGCGTGTGTGTGCGCGCGTGCGGTGTGTGTGTGTGTGTGTGTGTGTGTGTGTGTGTGTGTGTGTCTCAGCCGGCATTTAGTGTGCGCATAGATGTATAGAAGAGCGGATATACCCTTACAGGGCGTGGGGTACAATTCTATTTGTTGGATGATTGTACTGCTGCGAAATCAAGTCTGACGAAGATCGATCGTCAGCGTTTCAGTCGTCAACACACACGCGGCTCTCATCATCTCTCTTGCTCTCTCTGTAGGCTCGAGATCCAATCCCGTACGCGCGGCGAGGGCCTCGCAGGCACCGACCAACTCCCTTCCATGTTCAATATATACAATGAACAAACCATTTTAGGTTCGCCAAAGCATTTTCGTCTTTGCCTGCCTCTTTCTCTGTCCCTCCCCTCATCGCAGATGCTGCCAATCTTCGACAAAGTTTCTATTAAGAATTTCCCTCTAATAGAAGTGTTCACTAGAGCTGGTGTCCGACTTTGACACACACATCTCACTGTACGCGATCGTGCTCAACCTCATGGACATCTTTATTATACTAAATCCAGTTACAGCTTTGGCCCTCCCAATTCTTTTAACCTCCTTTGGGTACCGTATGAGACGCGATTTTCAAATATTTTTGGTTTGTTTATTATTTTCATTAGGATTGTCGATTAGCAGCAGCCGGTAATTAAAAAAAACCAAATAATCGGTAATCAGCCATCTTTTTTATCGTAATAGTATATTATACATTGACATGTACCCATATAAAAATCAATCTGAAAAAAGTCGTCTTAGGAATTCGTTGATTTTTTAGACTGTTATTTGTTCCAAATTTTTGACGCAATTATTTTAGGTCCTGCCGCCCGGGAGAAGAAGCTTTGTTTTTGCGATTTTCTTTTTGCGAGATTACAACGGAAATGTGTTCAGAATGTTCGAAAAGGTAAAAAATGTCTTGGCCCGCGCGTGTGGGTGTGTGCACAGATTTTTTGTACGCTAAAAAATTTTGGTAGTTTTCGCGATACCGGACGAAATTTAGTAAAAATTGCTCGAGTACTGCATATTGAAATGCAATTTTAGTTATCAAAAAAATTCTTTGTTCCGTAACTCACAATTTTTCAGATGCAGGGCAAATTCTTCCTACAGAAGTAGAGTGTTATAGAAAGTTTTTACAGATTAAGGCGGAATATACATTTGACGGGAAAAAATTAAGCAATTTTTTGCGATTTTTCAAACTAAGAAATAATTATTCTATATTTATCAAACTGTAGGTATACTTTGATAGTCTATATAAGTCGACGAAACAATTTCTTTAATTTCATTTATCTTCACAATGGCGGAGCTATGGCAGAATGTTACAGCAAGGTGGCCACTGGAGTTGCGAATCGGGGTGCTATCTAGCTTACCGTAGACTTAGATTTGTAAAAAAAAATCAGTATAGTTTCTATTTGACAGTAATGAAAATTAAGGAAACGCAAATTTGAGAGAACGGCATGCATTTACAAAAAAAAAAAATTCTGTAAAATTTGGATTGAAAAAGTATTTATTTTTCCTAATTTTGGAATAACAATTTTCGTCAAGTAGAAGATAGCAATGTTATCAATAGTTCTACCAAGCTTCAACTCAATCGGCTCAACATTTTTTGAGTAATCCTGCACGCCAATTCCGAGAAGGCGGTTTTGAGAAAAACGCGCTTAAATTTTACATAGAATTTGAATTAAATTGCAGTAGGTACTTGTGGTAACTAATTACTTAAGTAATCAATTACAAAGGGATTAAATTATCAATTACAGGAGTAATCGTAATTGTTCATTGTTAATTCAATTACTTTGCGGGCGCGTCTCTTGATCTCTCCTTAAGTTTTGTCCGCATCGGTCGAACGATACAGATTATAAGCAGGATAGAAGTTTCTTATAGGAATATATGCACGATGGATTTTTTTTCGTCGCAAATATCTGAATCAGTTATGCCAGATGGTCGCTGCGATGTAATCCCAGAAATGATTTTGTTTCCCCCTAAAATTTCCTTAAACTATCCCCACCAAAGAGATGATGAAATGACCGCGGTTTTCTAAAGTGATAGTCATTTTGCAAAAAGATCACAATGTATAAGACATTAACGGTATCTTTAATGACGTTTACGCTACACCCCGTTACGATTGAACTGAAAGGTTAATGTATTATCAACAAACCCATTCAGCCTAAAGTGCTGTAAAATGGATAATTAGATGAATCGATGAATGTGCGCTTAAGGAGAAATGACACATCGATTGAGGCGCCATGAGTGCTAGAGAGATAGCTCATCAGCCATTCGAAGTTTTCTCATAAACACAGGACTCTGGGGATAGATATTTCCAACACTGAACGCTTTTTGGCCGGCATCAATGACATAGTCGATGCGACGGGAAATAAAAAATTTGGGAATATAGCAAAGCTTAATCTCATTATCCATTATTCCATAAATAATGTCAAAGACAAGGTATGAAACAAAATGTCAGCTGAAATAGTTGAAGAAATTTCACACGTTCGCTGCACTCTCAACGTCGAATGCTTCAAATTTATACTAACAGCAGCAATGCCCAATCGCTTCAATTCCGAAATGGTGTATGGAATGATAGCGAGAATGCCGCGCGATTACTCGATACATTCTCTAGTGAATGAAACGACAGAAACAGCAGTGGAGTAAATGCGCCGCAAAAATAAAGTCCACTGCAAGAGGTTGCAATTTAAGAAGACTACTGCGATGACGTGATCTGTGATAATATTGGGAGTACAAATAAGTCTCCGCCGTTTGACGAAAGATGGGCCCAGCGGGAGGTTATGGTTGAAATTGTCAGATGTAAAACGTCATATCGTAAGGTTGGACATCTGGCAAGGCCGTAACCTTGAAATATTAGCGATTTTGTATCAGCATCACATAATTTTTATCGTGCCAAAATGTCGAGTTTTGAGCCGAATAAGCGTCATTTGCGGCAACTTTCCATTTACTTATTTAATTTGAAATCTGCAGCTCAGGCGCATCGATTGCTTGTAGAAGCATATGGTGAGGCTGCTTTAAGTGAGAGAAGTTATCGTGAGTGGTTTAAAAAGTTTAAGAACGGTGAGTTTGACTTCGAATTGCTTCTACATCATCATCAAAAGGTAATCAATCAAATCAGTTAAATTTCATTTTATTGGGCACAATTACATTTTTTTTTACAAAATCATCATCGTAAGCCTTTTTTGCAAATTCCGGTCGTAACACTCTAATGAGAATATGTAAAAACGTGTGAGATATTCACAGCCTAAATGGGCAAAAAAAATCCGATAAAAAGTAATTATTGTTGCATTGCAACGATGCAAACCTCAACGTCATGAATACAGTTATTTACATTCTTTAGAATATATACAGAATGTTTAAAACATTCTGTAGAACAGAATATTTAAAACATTCTGTAGAACAGAATAAGATTGATAAAAATATGCAAAGAAAAAAAAGAAAGTTTACACAAGTGTTGGAATGGCTGAATTGGTAGCGCGCTCAACTCGAGAATTAAAAGACCTAGGTCCAATCCCGAGGGTAGGTAAAAAATTTCAACGAGGCAGGATACGTTTTATTCCAATTATCATATAGACAGGATCAGAAATAAAGGATATGGAAACAAAAAATACTAGCAGAATTTTCTATTCGTTATTTTTGGATTTTTTTTTCATTTCGGGCACAGATACGGCAACCGGCTCAGGGCCTGAAAAGGTATACTGATCCGTTACGTTACCGGCATCCGTGTCATTGCCAGATGCAAAAAAGCATTGCACGCCCGGTAAAGCCCTGATCCGGGTGCCTGTACCGTGCCGTGGTATGGAATACGATATGCCGGATGCAGCCCTAGTCTGCCCCGTAGCAAAATTTCTAGTCGGGACATTGTCTTTGCGTGAATTTATTTTGTTGCGAAGCCGACTGCATGAACAACTTAATGTTTTTTTCACAGAAAGCCACAATGAAAAAATTGGATTGTACCGGAATGTAGTTCGGTCTCGTGCTGAAATTGAGTTAGGGCTTGGGAAATGCCCTGTAATGTAATCGAATCTTCGCGACCTAGTAGGTGCATGCCTAGTAAGCCTCCAGCCTAGTCGGTGTTGTACGGGCCTTATGAGGGTAATGCGCATGATCCTCGCAATTCCTTGTTTTCTTTCGCTCCGGGGCCGTCGCACAGTGGTTCCAAACGCCGAAAAGCTGGCCAAAAATCGAAATCATCGAAAAAACGGATGGTGGTGGGTATATATAGGTTTTGGGGGTCGCTGAATCCGAATCTGATGTTAGTTTTTCGAAAAAAATAAGTCAAAAAGTCAAAAACAAGATGGCGGACCAAAAATTTTTTTATATCAACTTTAAATAATAAAAAATGATGTTATAAGGAGTTTTTGAGGTCGCTAAATCGAAATTTGACATCAGTTTCATAAAAAAAATGCAAAACAAAGTCAAAAACAAGATAGCGGACCAAACAAAATGATTATAATTGTAAATGATAAAACCTGTTGATTAAGGGGTTTTCGACGTCGCGGAATCAGAATTTGACATCAGTTTTTAAAAAAAATGGCAATGAAAGTGAAAAACAAGATGGCGGATCAGTTGTGTGTAATAAAAAATGAAACGACATGTCAATCAGAGATGAAATTTTTTATTAATGGTGTCCAAACTTCTTATAAGTTAATCTTATTTAGTACTCATCATCATCGGAATGAAATGATTCATCAGAGCTACTATCACACACTACCCCACTAAAGGGTTGAGGATCAACGTGCTCAGAAACAATCAATTCTCTCGCTTCAAGATCCAGTGATCTCAGAGGTTTACATGGTAGTTTGCGGACACTCGATATCACCGGATCTGAAGCAACCAAAATTCGTAAAAAAACATGTTGCATGTTTTCGGTGCGACTGGTTTTTCGAGCGAAATTCATGCGGTATTGTTTTATAAATTTGTTGCACGACTCTTGAGCTTCTTCAGACATTTGTCCGATTGGCAGCAACGATGACTGAATTATTTTCGCACCGTGAATTAACAATTTGTGCACAGTTGTTGGCATGTAAAACCAAGGATATAACTCTACGAACAAACGAGCTGTTCCCAGCGCATACTCTTCAAACTTTGGAATGTTAATTTTGAATCCAGAACCCAGTGCTTGCAAAATTACGTGAAACCGTTTTAACCAATTTTCGTTGATACCCGTGATCGCGGCACTGACTCTTGCATTTTCAAAGAAACGACAAGCTGTGTTTCCATCATTTGAACTTCCAAATCCCTGTTTTGGTTGATCTATCAATGGTCCTAACTGTTGACGAAACCCTTTCTGAATGTTTTCTTTTCGTTTCTTAAAAGCTTCTTTTTCTTCTTCAGAACCGCGTTTTATCCATTTTTGCTGTCAGCTTATACGAAATGTGCAGAAGACATTCAAAAAAACGAATTTTCGCATGCAAAACAGAGATTCCAAACTTCAAAAGATCATCGTTGATCGGCTTGCTCAAAACGAGATCTAAATCGTCAAACTGTTTCGAAGTACAATTACAAAGATAGCACCTCATGGCTGATGTTGTGTTTGACGGTGAGTTACATACTTTTCCATCGATCATAGTCATTGACAATTTAAAAGATATACTGACTTCCTTACCGTCAACAATAGTTTCATAAGAAGCTAGATTTTTCTCCTGCTCCTCTATTTTGGCAACTTCAGCTTTAGTTGATTCAACAGTTTCGCGCATGAATGCAACTTTGATTGGCCGACAAAATCGAGGAGAATAAGGGCGAGGATTCTTCCAGATAATTGTTTCTTTTTCAACTGAATCATTGACGGAAATCAGGCGAAGCGGAACAAGTGAAATAAAAAAAATATTTGAGTCTGTCATAACACCGTCATTGTCATTATCGAATCTTTGTTTAAAAGTACTCTGACCCGAAGTTCCGTCACATCCCCATTTACAAATTAATTGCATGTTACTAACATCATCAGCACTCAGGTTTTGAATCACTTCATTTTGAACTGCTAGTATTCGCTTTACAGTGAGGTCTAATAACGCTTCCAATTTGATCTCACTGTAAGTTTCAGTGATTGTGTATTCGGTTGTAGGAGGATAACATTCTTTTTTTGCTACAAGGATTTGTTTATAAGACGGATACAATTTACAATTTTTCCGTATACTTGAAGCCCTAAGATTGTTGTATGCAGCTTTGGCAATTTTTGTTTTCAATAAGAAGTGATAAAGCTTCTTCTTTCGTGTAAGGTGTTTCACGTACTTCTGCAAGAGACGATCTGTACTTTGAAGCAGTTGCCGGCTCACCTATGTCCTTGACGATTTTGGCCGCATCTATTTGACCGCTAGCTCGGAGGCTCATTTGCGTGGCATACGCTAGTTCATTAGGAGTGAACTGGTCTCGTAACGCTTGTGTTCGTCTCCGCTTAGTCCGGTAACTCGATTCTTCAAACGATGACGAAGGGCGCCCTCGTACTTGTGAACTCGTTGATGGAAACGCGTCTTTTGATGGGTCAGAGGACGGTACCGGCGCAGGCTCAGCAGGCGCAGGGGCAGAAGGTGCGGGCTCAGCAGGTAATGCCTCGGTGAATTGGAAGTTTTCGTCTAACCAAGATTGATTCTCTTCCATATATCTGTCGAGTGTCCTGTTGCATGCTTCCCATTTTGTTCTCATTTTATAAAATAATTTTCTCAACGACGCTTTACATTCGTTAGAAAATAAAAACGTCCGTTCGTTTTGACTAGTCAAATGTTCTTCTAAAAGATGTATAAGAACATTATTGTCCTTTTTGAGATGTCCTTTTAAGAGATCGAAAATGTTTTTCTTTGTAAAAGACATTTTTTGGGTTGTCTGAAAAAAAAAACAAAAAAAATGTTTGTTAAAAATCATATTAACAATTGATTTGTAATCAAAAATAATATAAACAATATCGTTTTTATTGACACAGAAACATTTAATCAACTTGGAAAAAATTTTAATTAAGTTTTTTGAAAAAAATAATTTATCGTTTATAACAAATTCATTGTTTATAATGTCAAAATCATTGGTAGTATGTATACTCAACATTAAATAACTTGAACAAATTTTTTTTGACGATATTCGGCTTCATATAACGTAAAAATCATATTTTCAGCCATTTTTTTAAGTAAATTTTCAAATTGCATTTTCTCAATTTCGGGCAAATTCGGGCAAAAGTTATTGGCGTCATAATTTAGTGCTATGATGCCCTTATCATATGCAATTAATTTCAGCCCGGGATCTAGCGGGACTTTCGAGAAAATGAGAAAGTAAAAGTGGCATAAAAATGACGAAATTTTGTGATTTACAAACAATAATATATAAACAATGTACAAGCACTTAAAATTTCAAACAAAACGTATTTTACTAAGCTCAGATATCCCTCTCTTCGAAACAATTCACTTCACCATGAATAATTAACACTAACTTGTCTAAATTAAATGTTTAAGTCAGAAAACACGTGACATTCACGAAATTTAACCTCAACTTCACGACGCCACGCTGCCAACAAGTGTGTATTATTGGCATTGGCAATGCTGCGTTCTTAAAGTATAGGTACCAACCTAACATATGGCACAGAAAAAAGTCCTATATTTAGTAACGCAATTTTCCCTATTTTTGGCCAGCTTTTCGGCGTTTGGAACCACTGTGCATCGCTACGAGACATCCTCCAGACCAAATTCGGGTCTCTCACGCCTGAACTCCAAGGAATCATGGATATTTAATGATTCGGAGGATCACTAATTGATTTTACGGAACATCATCATCTTCAGCGTCACCACCCCGGAGCAGATATAAAACGATAAAAATGAAGTTTGAATGCGAAAAGTATTGTATTCTTCGATTACTGTACATTTATGATGATAACGATAAATATTACAATAAATTGCGTAATGTTCATTGCATTAATTCATTTTATGCGTGCGCAGCTAAGAAGATTATCGTCTCATTGGAATATAACTTTGTACATGTCTAGAGAGTGAAATATAGCCAACAGATATTTCTTGAACATTTCATCGACATCGATTAAATTTACCAATCGAACTTACCAATGTACCATTTTTATTCTGCTCCTTACGTGTATAACTACGCTCATATTATCGAAAAATTGAAGGTTGACTTTGACCCGTTAATCACAAGATGTTGATTACATTTTTTTAAATCACGTGACGGCTGTATTCACCTCTCTGCACATATACAAAGTTACCCCGAGTAGACATTTCTTAGGGGTGGCCTGACCAGAATCAGGCCCCGATCCGGGTGTGATACGGGTAACACCTATTGATGATTTTGTGATTTCCAATTCGGCTTCGTCAGGCCTGAAACGGTCTATCTTGAGTTTGTGCGGAATTTAACGAAAAAAATTACTTTCAATAAAAAAAAAAAATTTTCGTTACTTCCAGCACAAATTGAAAATAAACCGCTTCAGGCCTGATAAAGCCGAATTGAAAATCACAAAATCATCAATAGCATTATTGGAGATTAAAATAGTTGAAGTTTTCTGAATAAAAAGATGATAAATTCGAAAAAAAATAGAAGGAAAAATAGAGCCACGATGAGACTAGTCATAAAAATCATAGAGTGGATCACTCTATTTTAGAGAATTAAAAAAAAAGAGGCAGTCATTAAGAAAATAATAGTTTTCACTTTAAAAGCAAAAAAACCTTGACATTGATAATTGATGTTTTTCATATTTTCTAACGAAAGTATGCTTCAAAAAAAAATTACATAGTGACATTTGTCGATATCTCAATTAGTTGAGAAGTTATCAGCGTTCAAACGTTACCAAAACTTCAGAAATCGACATTGATTTGGAAAATTATAACTCCGAAAAGAGGAGAGATAACAATCTAACAATTGGTTTGTATATTCGTTTCATGGGGTACCATTTTACAAAAAAAATCAGGAAAACCAAAAATGGTTACGGTCACCGGCTAGGTGAAATGGCGTGGAATACCCCATATATATATAAGTATATATATATTATGTAGTGTGTGTGCGTATATATATATACGTGTGCGTATATATGTATGTGTGTGTGTGTGTGTGTGTGTGTGTGTGTGTGTGTGTGTGTGTGTGTGTGTGTGTGTGTGCGTGTGCGTGTGCGTGTGCGTGTGCGTGCGTGCGTGCGTGTGTGTGTGTGTGTGTGTGTGTGTGTGTGTGTGTGTGTGTGTGTGTGTGTGTGCGCGTATATATATTGTAACGTGTTTTTTTTGGTACTCCGCTGACCCGCCTGGCATGGTGGCGGCTGCAGCAAAACCGTCCTCCGGCTCGGGGCCGTCATCGCGATCACGACATGATTCCGTAGGGTTCCCTAAGCAACGTTAGGATTTTGATCTAATATTCTGTTTGTTTTCTTTATTTTCGCCACCTCAACGTCTGGCTTACACGAGCCAAGGTACCAACGGCCAGGAAGAGCGGGAGGGAAAGATGGCGAGGCCAAACATTCTCCCAAGGCCAAAGATCGGGAAGAGGCGGTGGCCCAACTATGGTCAATCGTTCGGAAGGACGCAGATTCCCGCGAAAATTACCTGCCCAGGGCCGTGATTCACACCCCCCCCCCTTTCACTTCTTCCGTTTCTTCTGGACAGGAGCCGAATACACACCCTCAGCCGATAATAAGTCTGGCGTCGGCCGCGGTCCTTATTCCCGTCGTCGCCCAGGTCGACCGTTACGAAACATCATCCAGGGAAGGACGCGGCTCCACTAGGACATGAAATACGGCCCGCGGGAAGAGCGGACTTTTCATCTTCCGTTACGGGAGGTTGAGGATTCGAAATCCACGCTTGATCGATAAGCACACTCCCGAAAATTATTCGATACGGGCCTGTCCTCTCTGGTGTAATCATAAGAACAGAAACTAAAGCAAAGGTGGGGGGTATGCTTCTCGCACGTCGGCCGGCTTTTACGTTAGCTTCCTGCGAGGTGTCGAGCCGGACGGACCTGGGCCGGGACAATGGGAAACGACCGAATTACGCAACCGGTGAGCTTGGCCATGCCTTCGGCAACAATCCGGGTAATTTTCGGCCGTATGGTCGGCTCACGATCTCGCGCATCTTTACCGTGGCCACGGCCTCTGTCGCGTTCCCGTAATTTTCGAACCTCGTCATACGTAGCTAGCGCGTAGTGTCGAGAAATTGTGTCGTGGTTGCGCGCGGGAAGCTCAATCCCGTTTTGCGACGAGCTTCGGCTCGATTAGTCAGTAAAAGGTGCGAGTGAATGTTTGCCTGCAAAAATAGGGACGTATCGTCCTTGGTGATCCCTTGGCCTGCGGCGAGGCTTGTGCAAGGGGAAAGGGGGAGAGATTGCCCTCAAGTCGGGACATCTTCTCGGAGAACTAGCCTCCCGTTTATCATCGGGTCGCGGGTTCGAACCCTCGCGGGCTCCCGTCTATCTTAACAATATCTACCGGGTGCCCCTTTCCCCAGTGTGGGGATTTTCCCGGCTTCGTCGCGGGGGAGAGGTTGCCGAGCATCGACGTCCACGTAAGTAACGACCGGGGTAATTTTCCCGGGATATTTCTTTCTTTATTTTAACGCTCGGCCGGGTAACCGATTAGCGGGGGTCCGGTTTTGAAATATTAGTGTGGCCGGTAGGGGAGAGAGAGGAGAGGCCAAGACGAGCTCGACGTGTATTGTGAGTGTGCGTAGGCCCCGGTCGGAATTGGTGTGTGTGTGCGCGCGCGAGAGTAACCGGCTCGCGAGATTTCGCGCGTATTGTATTTATTTCTGTTTCTTGATTTTTGTCCCGTGTTCCTTGCGAAGGAGGGGAAATTGTTAACGAACGGTAGAATAAATTCACTGACGATAAATTTTTCTTGCCGCGCGTGATTGACGCCTGACCCATCCCCTCTACCTTATCCACGAGGCTGCAGTTTAGCCGGACACTGCGTTCCCTTTTCTCATCCCGACAAGCCGATTTTCGGCTGGCGCCCTATATAAATTGTCGGGACGGGCGGAGGGAAGTTTTGTGACTCTCTCGGTCCTTTTCCCCCAGCTCCCTCGATTTTGCGGTCACAATATATATATAAATACACACACACTACATACTATATATACATATAAGGTGACAATTATAAAGTGGCGACCCATTTTTAAAAATTCATGCTCGGCCATTTTGGGACGGCAAAGGTGAAATCGTTTTTCGAGACGGCTTTTGAAATGGTTTTTTGAGAACTCTTCGAAAAAAATATAGCGCCTATGTGGGAAAAGTATATTCCAACAAAAAATAAAAAACAATCTGAGTAAAAATAAAAATGGCATTCCGCGCTGAGAGCAGCAAAGTGGACTTGATTCTGAACACGTAGGACCCAGATGAGGGTCTCAAAAAAAATGGTACCATTGAGAAAAAGGCCATTAAAAAATCAGTATCGAACGATAGTTCAAACTGAACTCCGAGGAACGGCGGAGTTGGAATGGCCAGGAACGGAGTGGGCGTTGGAGCATTCGCCGCTATGTTCATGACGTGGCTGTCATGAGGTTGCAGAAGTCACCGAGAGATGTCGGGTCGTGGCTGACGTTACGATGACAGGCGTCCGAGTGTGCGAGTGTAACGTGGAATATGAATGTCGAACGGGCTTCATTTGTTTGCAGGCCCCGCGAAATCGGCGAAGAAAAAATACAAAAGCACCTAAAAGCCCTGGCAATGAGTCAATAATTAAACGAGCAATTGTCGTGAGACACGTCTGCCCTAACGATTCGAGCCGCGCTGGGTGGATGTACCGTTTGTGAACGCAAAGAAAGCGGTCTTCCCGAAATCGTGTTTAAGGGGTCAATTAAGATAACAAAGAATGCGTGACGATTAAATGTGAATGCGGTCTTAAAGATTATCAGGAAGCGAGTTCACCTTAGAGTTTTACGGCAAGAGGAGGCGATTGAGCGCGGGATTTAAGGGGTTGCATTGCAAAAATTGTTGAAGTATAAACGGGGCGAACGTTTCGTTTTTGGGTGTGAGAAAGCTCCTTAGCGAGATGTTGATTATCGACGAGAAATGTTAAGGGGCTCACGCTGCAGAAGCGCACGCGTGAATCTTATTTTGAATCGAAGTAGAGAATTTGTACGAGATAAAGTACATTTATCGACTTGTGCAGTGGCAGTTGAAACTTGAACGAAAACTCGACTTGGGGAAACCGCATTTAAGGGGCCAAATTAAGAAGAAAGGCATTACGGCATTCGCGATTTATCGTGGAACAGGTTTAATGGGTTTGTGAAAATATGGAATAGAATCAATCTACTCGTTTCAGATGCAAAATAGCGACCTAACTTTGCCTCGAGTCCAGGACCTCATTGAAGATGTCACACAGTGGTCCCAAATCCCAAAAGGCCGGCCAAAAGTCAAAAACGTATTCAATTCGGGTGAAAGTCTGTACTCGGGGGTTTTCCAGGTCGCTGAATATGAATTCGGACTCAAAGGTATCTTCGAATCGACGGCTTTAAATCAGGAAACGAATCCGAGTATGCATGCAAGTGTTTCTGTTGCGGAATAATCCGTACAAACTGAGAACGCCGGGCCGAGCATCGGATTCGTTCACGTTCATAGTCCACAGCAGCAGTAGCAGTCCTGAACGGCTATTTTCGTGCCGAGAGTGAAACATTTTTAAAAATCACCCACTGGGAACGTGTCCGAACAGTATCAAGGTTATTTCGATAAAGAAACACAAAACAGAATTTGAATGGACCGTTTTACATATTGGATTCGTCTCGATTCAATAAAAAAAACAAACGGTTGAAACGGGCGTATTTATCAACGTCGAATCACATGTGAATTTTCGTTCGAATCGGCGACTTTTAAATCGGGAAACGAATCCGAGTCTGCATGTAAGTGTTTCTGTTGTGGAATAATCCCTACAAACAGAGAACGCCGCGCCGAGCATCGGATTCGTTCACGTTCACAGTCCACAGCAGCAGTAGTAGTCCTCAACGGCTTTTTTCATGCCGAGGGTGAAACTTTTAAAAAAATCACCCACTGGGAACGAGTCCGAACAGTATGAAGGTTATTTCGATAATGAAACACAAAACAGAATTTGAATGGACCGTTTTACATATTGGATTCGTCTCGATTCGATAAAAACAAACGGTTAAAACAGGCATATTTATCAACGTCGAATCTCATGTGAATTTTCGTTCGAATCGGGGACTTTTAAATCGGGAAACGAATCCGAGGCTGCATGCAAGTGTTTCTATTGTCGAATAATCCCTACAAACTGAGAACGCCGAGCCGAGCATCGGATTCGTTTACGTTCACAGTCCACAGCAGCAGTAGTAGTCCTCAATGGCTATTTTCGTGCCGAGGGTGATACATTTTTAAAAATCTTTTAAAAATTTAATATAACCATCAACACACTCCACCATATTTTACCTCACACAACAATTTTAAAATTATCGACATGATAAACTAACTAACATATTGACACGATAAGCTAATTTTAATGACATCACAAACTAATTTTAAAATACCCCTAACATGGCGCACCTAATTTATTCTCATTGACACGTCACTGCGAGCACGATCTCTCCCCCAATTCATAGCACAGAGACTCGGATATGCCACCTGAAAACAATTCTGTTTCCCTTACCTTAAACTCTCAAACATAAAAACTCACATCCACAAATCAATCTCTGAACTCGAAGCCAAACTAGATTTCTTACTGGACAAGCCTAGACAAATTGAAATTAAAACTAGATTCAGCAAAATCTTAAACAAAATAAATAACCCCAAATCATTCTCCAACACCAACCAAATTATAAAACACACATCTTTATTTTTGAAAAACAACCCCCAACTCTTAGTTACACGAGCAGACAAAGGAAATACAACAGTCCGTCTAAAAAAATCAGATTACATCACAAAAACCCATGAATTACTTGCAGATTCTACAATTTACAAACTAACAAACAAAAACCCCATCAACTCTTTACAAAAAGGTATCAACAACATTCTCTCTAGATGGAAATCCCTAAAAATCATAGATGAATCGAAATATAAATATTTAAAAGCTGAAAATTGCAACTTATCCCGTCTCTATTGCCTACCAAAAACTCACAAAATAAACTATCCACTTCGTCCAATAGTATCATCCATAAATAGTCCAACACACAGATTAGCTGAATTCATTCAATCAAAACTCTCTAAACTAATCAGTACGACCAACTCACACGTCAAAGACAGCTTCCGCTTAAAACATTCACTTTCCAACCTCTCAATCCCACTCAACTATAAACTATTCTCATTTGATGTCGTTTCTCTCTACACCAACATTCCATTACAACTAGTTATCCACAGCCTGCAAAAAAGATCAAACTTATTCTCAAATGCGTTTCCCTTACACGAAATAATCAAAGCCATAGAATATATCATGTTCTCAACCTTTTTCACATTCCAAGACAAAATCTACCAACAAATCTCAGGATTACCCGTGGGATCACTTTTAGCCCCAATACTATCCAACATAGTCATGATCGACCTTGAAACAAGTTGTCTAGAAAAATTAAAGTTCTCACTGCCGTTATATAAAAGATACGTCGACGATATTATTATTGCTCTACCAACTAACAAACTAGAATCCACTAAAAAGATTTTTAACTCCTATAACCCAAAATTACAATTTACATCTGAAAATGAAATAGACAACAAAATCCCATTTCTTGACTTACTATTAATCCGTAAACAAAATTCAATCATCACAAATTGGTATAGAAAACCAACTTGGTCTGGCAGATTCATAAATTTCTTCTCACACCACCCACTCTCACAAAAAAAAAGTCATAATCTACATGTTGGTTGACAGAGCAATAAAACTATCTGACCCTTTATTTCATAAAGAAAATCTCCAACTCATCAGCAACTAAATGACAAAAAATTGCTATCTAATCTCTTTCACAGACAAATGAATAAAACATCGAGTTTCCATAATCAACAAAAAAAACGAACAACAATAATTTTGACTCCTCCAGAATAATAAATCTCCCCTACACTAAAAACATACATCACCAACTAATCCGTCTTTTCCAACAATACAACATAACATTAGTTACAAACAATGAACACAATATTTCATCCATCATTGGTTCCACCAAAGACAAAATCAACAACAATCGAATATCCAACATCGTTTATAAAATCGACTGCAATGATTGTAACGCCACTTACATAGGCCAAACTAAAAGATATATTGAAGCCCGAATAAAAGAACACAAGAATAGCATAAAACACACTACCGAAATACACACAGCTTTAGCACAACATGCAATAGAATATAAACATGACTTTCAATTCGATAACACAAAAATACTAAACAATGAGAGTTGGCTCAAAAAAAGGCTAATCATGGAAATGATACAAATTTAAGCACACCCCAACGCCATCAACTTTAGAACTGAATTAAAAAATCTTAGCTCAATCTACAATTCGATAATATAACCATCAACACACTCCACCATATTTTACCTCACACAACAATTTTAAAATTATCGACATTTTAAAATTATCGGAATGATAAACTAACTGACATATTGACACGATAGGCTAATTTTAATGACATCACAAACTAATTTTAAAATACCGCTAACTTGGCGCACCTAATTTATTCTCATTGACACGTCACTGCGAGCACGATCTCTCCACCAATTCATAGCACAGAGACTCGAATATGCCACCTGAAAACAATACATCCCCCAGTTTCTCTCGAACTCTCGTCCGCTACACAACTCAAAATGCAACGAACCAATGAAAAGGTCCGAGTTTTTGTACTCATTTTGGGAAGATAACACACTCTTAAGAACAAACTCAATAGGTAATTACCATAGTCTTTGATTACTCACTAAAACTTTTCTTAGATCAAATTCTTATACTTAAATTCTCAATAATGAAACATAAAAAAATGACCCATAACGACTTATCCATTACAGATCAGAAAAAATCGCCCATAAACGATATTAACTCCATCTACTGAGTATCTTTTCACAAAACATTATTTATATGCATAAATAATGAATCTGTTCGTCACAACACCTTTCCAAACATGTGTTTGAAAAAAACCCGAAATATCACTTCTTCGAGGTTAGTAAACTATCATATCTCACTTCTATAATTTCTCCACACTCCGTACATTTTACACACCAATACCTAGACATAACAATAAGTAACGCAATAAAAGACGTCATCCATACTTTATGTATATAATTATAATTAGAATAGAACCAACACGATTGTCACACAAAATAACACAACATCTAGATATTACGTGATTGTAAAATACTGTGTAATACCATTCATACAGGGAAAATAAATAAACATATTCTGAAGAGGACCCGAACCAGAGGGCCGAAACGTAAAGAAAATCAATTTCTTATTTCCATCGATAACCTTGGAAGTCCTTCACTGGCCGGACCGAAGCCGAAACTTTAACGATCTCTTATCACCTACACGGCCGCACACTTCGTTGATTCATTTTT
>OY723385.1:30188453-30218453 GCA_963210295.1 Ophion ellenae
CAGTACGCTGAAGTTTGCGATGGAATATTGTTTTTCAATTCGAACTCAAGGCGCACATCAACAGGACCGGACTTGAGCGAATCGTTTTGTTTTGAGCAGTCAATGACAACGAGGGAGGCTTTTTCTAAAAATGCCATCCTACTCAGCCATGGTTCAGCCTTTTTGTTGCAATAGGTCGGTTGAGATATTAGATGAGATCAATAAATTATCATTACTTCGAACATTGGAAAGTGTGCGATACTTGAATATGAGTTTTCGCTCTTGGGATGTGTACGACTGTCCATCGCTTTAAAGCACAACGAAACATTCATGGACCGTAAAAGCTGCCTCCCAACTAGAGAAACCAAAATATGTAATTGGTGCGGTGCAGACTGGTAAAAAAGATAATGTATGGCAAAGGACATTATATTATTCACCGACTGCAAACTCACAAGTGCTAAACTTTATCTCAATTTAGCATTCTTTTCTCAAGATGACTCGCATTTGGACTTCAAAAAGTTTCGGATTTTTGTTCAATATGTACTCTCAATTTTGCAAATACCATTATGACTGCAATAGTGGTTGTTCTTTACTAACCATCGCCAAGTATTAATGTAACGGCCCTCTCGCGATTAATGATTGATCGCATCAGAACGAGCCTGTAAAACATGCTACCGTAGATGTGTGAATAGAGTTCGAATGCAAAGAAGATTCACCACCGAATACAACTGCATATTGTTTTAGTCTTACGTGATCGCGTTGTTGAATATTGTCCATTGACCGACATTATCCGCAAAATTGCATGGATCAGCAAAATCTGCGAGATACGAAGCATCATGGTTGATTCGCAATCATCATGGTCTAAAGTCGGCATATGGAAACGTTCCATATAGCATGGCTGAGGTTCAATAACAGTTGGAGTTGAAGGTTCAACGGACGACAACACGTGTCCTATCGTATATGTTAAGGGTCATGAAAAACGAGAATGGCTAGCTGATATAATAAATATAAAAAATGAGCTATTTATTGAGTCGTTGAATGTAGACTTTGACGATATGGATGTCTCAAGTAAATTAGATGGAAGTTTTACTCTACGATGTGAAAAGCATAAAAACAGTTGTGCCTTACAAAATGTATTTAAATTCTTTAATTGGTGGCTGAATCATAAAGATTCATACAAATAAAAGATATGTAACATTATGTACTTTTTATTCTCCTCACCCCGTACTTAGTTATGTCAGCATCACCTGATATCGGATTGTGCAACTGAATACAATATTACTTTCGAATGTGGAACTCATTTTTTTCGATGGAATTTGATTGAAAATAAATTAATATAATCGCCCAATGATAATTGAAATCATTCATCAGTATACGTTCGTTAGATGTTCGTGAGCCATTTGTTGGAAGTTTGCGAGGCATTCGAAGATTTTCGATAGTGCTTCGTGAAAACGTTGCAGAGAGACTTCCGAAGACATTCATAAGACGTTCGAAGCCATTTGAGAGACGTTCGAAAACATTCATAAGGCGTTTGAAAACACGCATGAGAGGGTTCAAAGCGTTTAAAGAGACTTGCTACGACGTTCATGAGACGTTTAAAGATGGTCGTGAGACATTCGAGAGACTTTCGAAAACGTTCATAAGACGTTTGAAGACATTCATGAGAGGTGCGAAGACCTTCAGAGACCTTCGAAGACGTTCAAGAGATCTATGACGATATTTATAATACGTTTAAAGACATCGATGAGGGGTTTGAAGACGTTTAAGAGACTTTAAAAGACATTCACAAGGGTCTTGAAGACGTTCAAGAAACTTTCGAATACGTTCAAGAAACTTTCGACGACATTCGTAATACGTTTGAAGACATTCATGAGGGGTTCGACGTGGCTTAAGAGAGGCTTTTAAATATATTCACGAGGGGTTTGTCCAAAGACATTCATAATACGTTTGAAGACATTCAAGAGACGTTCGAAAACATTCATAAGACGTTTGAAGACATGCATGAGGGGTTCCAAGAGTTTCAAGAGACTTTCTACGGCGATCATGGGACGTTTGAAGATGTTCGTGAGACATTCAAGAGACTTTCGAGAACGTTCATAAGAAGTTTGAAGACATTCATGAGAGGTGCGGAGACCTTCAGAGACTTTCGAAGATATTCAAGAGATCTATAACAATATTCGTAATACGTTTAAACACATCGATGAGGGGTTCGAAGACGCTTGAGAGACTTTCAAAGACATTCACGAGTGGTTGGAAGACGTTCAAGAAACTTTTGATTACGTTCAAGAGACTTTCGACGACATTCATAATACGTTTGAAGACATTAATGGGGGGTTCGAAGACGCTTGAGGGACTTTCAAAGACATTCACGAGGGGTTCGAAGACGTTCAAGAGACTTTCGACGACATTCATAAGACGTTTGAAGACATGCATGAGGGGTTCAAAGAGTTTCAAGAGACTTTCTACGACGATCATGAGACGTTTGCAGATGTTCGTGAAACATTCAAAAGACTTTCGCAAACGTTCATAAGAAGTTTGAAGACATTCATGAGAGGTGCGAAGACCTTCAGAGACTGTCAAAGACATTCAAGAAATCTTCGACAATATTCGGAATACGTTTGAACACATCGATGAGGGGTTCGAAGACTCTTGAGAGACTTTCAAATACATTCACGAGGGGTTTAAAGACGTTCAAGAAACTTTCAGATACGTTCAAGAGACGTTCGACGAAATTCATAATACGTTTAAATACATTCATGAAGGGTTCGAAGGCGCTTGGGAGACTTTCAAAGCCATTCACGAGGGGTGCGAAGACGTTCAAGAGACTTTCGACGGCGTACATTATACGTTGAAAGACATTCATGTGGGGTTCGAAGACGCTTAAGAGACTTCCGAAGGCATTCACGAGAGGTGTGAAGACATTCGGAGACTTTCGAAGACATTCAAGAGATCTTTGACAATATTCATAATACGTTTGAAGACATCGATGAGAGGATCGACGATATTTTAGAGACTTTCAAAGACATTCACGAAGGGTTTGAAGACGCTTGAGTGACTTTCAGACATTCACGAGGGATTCGAAGACGTTCAAGGGACTTCCGACGACATTCATAATAGGTTTGCAGATGTTCGTGAAACATTCAAAAGACTTTCGAAAACGTTCATAAGAAGTTTGATGACATTCATGAGAGGTGCGAAGACCGTCAGAGACTGTCAAAGACATTCAAGAATTATTCGACAATATTCGGAATACGTTAGAACACATCGATGAGTGGTTCGAAGACGCTTGAGAGACTTCCAAAGCCATTCACGATGGGTTTGAAGACGTTCAAGAAACTTTTGAATACGTTTTAGAGACTGTAGACGACATTCATAATACGTTTGAATGCATTCATCTGGGGTTCGAAGACGCTTGAGAGACTTTCCAAGACATTCACGAGGGGTCTGAAGACGTTCAAGAGACTTTCGACGGCGTACGTAATACGTTTGAAGACATTCATGTGGGGTTCGAAGACGCTTAAGAGACTTTTAAAGACATTCACGAGAGGTACGACGACATTCAGAGACTTTCGAAGACATTTAAGAGATCTTTGACAATATTCATAATACGTTTGAAGACATCGATGAGAGGATCGACGATGTTTTAGAGACTTTCAAAGACATTCACGACGGGTTTGAAGACGTTCAAGAAACTTTCGAATACGTTCTAGAGACTTTCGACGACATTCATAATACGTTTGAAGACATTCATGAGGGGTTCGAAGACGCTTGAGTGACTTTCAGACATTCACGAGGGATTCGAAGACGTTCAAGGGACTTCCGACGACATTCATGAGGGGTTCGAAGAAGCTTGAGAGACTTTCAAAGACATTCATGGGAGGTTTGAAGACGTTCAGAAATCTGCGACGACATGCATAATACGATCTTCGACGACATCCATAAACCGAAGACTTTCATTATGTTTGAGTTTCGCTGGAATTGTTTGGGTTTGTTTGGGATTTTCACAGTTTTGGTAGAACGTGTTTGTTTGTTTGGGTGCTCACCCAAAGACAGTTTTGGTAGAACGTGTTTGAGTTTGTTTGGGTGCTCACCCAAAGACACCCAAACACGTTCTACCAAAACTGTGAAAATCCCAAACAAACTCAAACAATTCCAGCGAATCTCAAACGTAATGAAAGTCTTCGGTTTATGGATGTCGTCGAAGATCGTATTATGCATGTCGTCGCAGATTTCTGAACGTCTTCAAACCTCCCATGAATGTCTTTAAAAGTCTCTCAAGCATCTTCGAACCCCTCATGAATGTCGTCGGAAGTCCCTTGAACGTCGTCGAATCCCTCGTGAATGTCTGAAAGTCACTCAAGCGTCTTCGAACCCCTCATGAATGTCTTCAAACGTATTATGAATGTCCTCGAAAGTCTCTAGAACGTAGTCGAAAGTTTCTTGAACGTCTTCAAACCCTTCGTGAATGTCTTTGAAAGTCTCTAAAACATCGTCGATCCTCTCATCGATGTCTTCAAACGTATTATGAATATTGTCAAAGATCTCTTAAATGTCTTCGAAAGTCTCTGAATGTCGTCGTACCTCTCGTGAATGTCTTTAAAAGTCTCTTAAGCGTCTTCGAACCCCACATGAATGTCTTCAAACGTATTACGTACGCCGTCGAAAGTCTCTTGAACGTCTTCAGACCCCTCGTGAATGTCTTTGAAAGTCTCTCAAGCGTCTTCGAACCCCAGATGAATGCATTCAAACGTATTATGAATGTCGTCTAAAGTCTCTATAACGTATTCAAAAGTTTCTTGAACGTCTTCAAACCCATCGTGAATGGCTTTGGAAGTCTCTCAAGCGTCTTCAAACCCCTCATCGATGTGTTCTAACGTATTCCGAATATTGTCGAATAATTCTTGAATGTCTTTGACAGTCTCTGACGGTCTTCGCACCTCTCATGAATGTCTTCAAACTTCTTATGAACGTTTTCGAAAGTCTTTTGAATGTTTCACGAACATCTGCAAACCTATTATGAATGTCGTCGGAAGTCCCTTGAACGTCTTCGAATCCCTCGTGAATGTCTGAAAGTCACTCAAGCGTCTTCAAACCCTTCGTGATAATCTTTGAAAGTCTCTAAAACATCGTCGATCCTCTCATCGATGTCTTCAAACGTATTATGAATATTGTCAAAGATCTCTTGAATGTCTCCGAATGTCTTCACACCTCTCGTGAATGCCTTTGGAAGTCTCTTAAGCGTCTTCGAACCCCACATGAATGTCTTCCAACGTATAATGTACGCCGTCGAAAGTCTCTTGAACGTCTTCGGACCCCTCGTGAATGGCTTTGAAAGTCTCCCAAGCGCCTTCGAACCCCTCATGAATGTATTTAAACGTATTATGAATTTCGTCGAAAGTCTCTTGAACGTATCTGAAAGTTTCTTGAACGTCTTTAAACCCCTCGTGAATGTATTTGAAAGTCTCTCAAGAGTCTTCGAACCCCTCATCGATGTGTTCAAACGTATTCCGAATATTGTCGAAGATTTCTTGAATGTCTTTGACAGTCTCTGAAGGTCTTCGCACCGCTCATAAATGTCTTCAAACTTCTTATGAACGTTTTCGAAAGTCTTTTGAATGTTTCACGAACATCTGCAAACCTCTCATGATCGTCGTAGAAAGTCTCTTGAAACTCTTTGAACCCCTCATGCATGTCTTCAAACGTCTTATGAATGTCGTCGAAAGTCTCTTGAACGTCTTCGAACCCCTCGTGAATGTCTTTGAAAGTCCCTCAAGTGTCTTCGAACCCCCCATTAATGTCTTCAAACGTATTATGAATGTCGTCGAAAGTCTCTTGAACGTAATCGAAAGTTTCTTGAACGTCTTCAAACCACTCGTGAATGTCTTTGAAAGTCTCTCAAGCGTGTTCGAACCCCTCATCGATGTGTTTAAACGTATTACGAATATTGTCAAAGATCTCTTGAATATATTCGAAAGTCTCTGAAGGTCTCCGCACCTCTCATGAATGTCTTCAAACTTCTTATGAACGTTCTCGAAAGTCTCTTGAATGTCTCACGGACATCTTCAAACGTCCCATGATCGTCGTAGAAAGTCTCTTTAAACTCTTTGAACCCCTCATGCATGTCTTCAAACGTCTTATGAATGTTTTCGATCGTCTCTTGAATGTCTTCAAACGTATTATGAATGTCTTTGGACAAACCCCTCGTGAATATATTTAAAGCCTCTCTTAAGCGTCTTCGAACCCCTCATGAATGTCTTCAAACGTATTACGAATGTCGTCGAAGGTTTCTTGAACCTATTCGAAAGTTTCTTGAACGTCTTCAAGACCCTTGTGAATGTCTTTTAAAGTCTCTTAAACGTCTTCGAACCCCTCATCGATGTCTTTAAACGTATTATAAATATCGTCATAGATCTCTTGAACGTCTTCGAAGGTCTCTGAAGGTCTTCGCACCTCTCATGAATGTCTTCAAACGTCTTATGAACGTTTTCGAAAGTCTCTCGAATGTCTCACGACCATCTTTAAACGTCTCATGAACGTCGTAGCAAGTCTCTTTAAACGCTTTGAACCCTCTCATGCGTGTTTTCAAACGCCTTATGAATGTTTTCTAACGTCTCTCAAATGGCTTCGAACGTCTTATGAATGTCTTCGGAAGTCTCTCTGCAACGTTTTCACGAACCACTATCGAAAATCTTCGAATGCCTCGCAAACTTCCAACAAATGGCTCACGAACATCTAACGAACGTATACTGATGAATGATTTCAATTATCATTTGGCGATTATATTAATTTATTTTCAATCAAATTCCATCAAAAAAAATGAGTTCCACATTCGAAAGTAATATTGTATTCAGTTGCACAATCCGATATCAGGTGATGCTGACATAACTAAGTACGGGGTGAGGAGAATAAAAAGTACATAATGTTACATATCTTTTATTTGTATGAATCTTTATGATTCAGCCACCAATTAAAGAATTTAAATACATTTTGTAAGGCACAACTGTTTTTATGCTTTTCACATCGTAGAGTAAAACTTCCATCTAATTTACTTGAGACATCCATATCGTCAAAGTCTACATTCAACGACTCAATAAATAGCTCATTTTTTATATTTATTATATCAGCTAGCCATTCTCGTTTTTCATGACCCTTAACATATACGATAGGACACGTGTTGTCGTCCGTTGAACCTTCAACTCCAGCTGTTATTGAACCTCAGCCATGCTATATGGAACGTTTCCATATGCCGACTTTAGACCATGATGATTGCGAATCAACCATGATGCTTCGTATCTCGCAGATTTTGCTGATCCATGCAATTTTGCGGATAATGTCGGTCAATGGACAATATTCAACAACGCGATCACGTAAGACTAAAACAATATGCAGTTGTATTCGGTGGTGAATCTTTTTTGCATTCGAACTCTATTCACACATCTACGGTAGCATGTTTTACAGGCTCGTTCTGATGCGATCAATCATTAATCGCGAGAGGGCCGTTACATTAATACTTGGCGATGGTTAGTAAAGAACAATCACTATTGCAGTCATAATGGTATTTACAAAATTGAGAGTACATATTGAACAAAAATCCGAAACTTTTTGAAGTCCAAATGCGAGTCATCTTGAGAAAAGAATGCTAAATTGAGATAAAGTTTAGCACTTGTGAGTTTGCAGTCGGTGAATGATATAAAGTCCTTTGCCATACATTATCTTTTTTACCAGTCTGCACCGCACCAATTACATATTTTGGTTTCTCTAGTTGGGAGGCAGCTTTTACGGTCCATGAATGTTTCGTTGTGCTTTAAAGCGATGGACAGTCGTACACATCCCAAGAGCGAAAACTCATATTCAAGTATCGCACACTTTCCAATGTTCGAAGTAATGATAATTCATTGATCTCATCTAATATCTCAACCGACCTATTACAACAAAGAGGCTGAACCATGGCTGAGTAGGATGGCATTTTTAGAAAAAACCCCCCTCGTTGTCATTGACTGCTCAAAACAAAACGATTCGCTCAAGTCCGGTCCTGTTGATGTGCGCCTTGAGTTTGAATTGAAAAACAATATTCCATCGCAAACTTCAGCGTACTGCATGATCCTCCATGATCGTATTGTCGAGTACAATCCAATCGGTGGTGGGGTTAAAAAATTGGTATAAAATCATGCCAATGATCCGCGCCCACTTCAGTCATCATGAAGCTTATCGTCGACGTGCAAAGGTTCAAGAGACCCGTCAACGAATTTGTCCTAAAGGAGATGTCCATCGTCAAACTCCATGAGAAGAACGCTGAACCGCTGACATTCTTCTTCGATGCACCATTCGCCTGGGACGCTTTACCGGCCAAGTACAAAATGACAAACAAGTGGCTGGAACGCAATTATCATGGAATACGATGGGAACACAGTGGCATACCATACGAGGCAGCTAGAACGACAATTCGAGGAATCTTAGAAGGAGCTCCTACGATCTATGCCAAGGGATTCGAGAAGTGCTCATGGCTATCGAGATTCACGGATTCAGCAACAAACGTCATCGATCTGGAGACTCTGGACTGTCCATCGCTGCAGAAGTTGCCGAAAATCGCAAACGTTAAATGTCCCCATCATTCCTTCAATACAAAATACAATTGCGCCAAAGCGAATGTGAAGTCGTTGAAAAGCTGGCTCTCTGTGGACGAAGCGTTGTGTGAGCGAGGGATTTTTTTTAATGAATAAAAACATTTTGAACAAATATCGATCTCCATTTATTTCCTATATCTACGGCGAATACAGTTTGACGACAATTTTTTTTTTTTTACATTATATTCGATGAAGAACTTTTTTTGTACATTTTTACATAGCATCAAGCGTTGAAAACTCTACGATGATGACTGTGATGCAAACAGTCGTTGCACTCTACGATGGTGACGATGCCAGCTGCCGGTGAACTCGTTGTTTCCACCGCGCCATCACGAGCGTTCTTTTCCACCTTACTCAGACTCGAGCGTCGAAAACTCTACGATGATGATGACTGTGATGCAAACAGTCCTTGCACTCTACGATGGTGATGATGCTGGCTGCTGTTGAACTCGTTGTTTCCACCGGGCCTTCACGAGCGTTCTTTTCCACGATACTCAGACTCGATGGAACTCGACGCTGTTGTATTTTCCACCAATGTACTTCATGTAGAGTTGACCATTGCGCGCCAGTTGCGGCATACTCTCGAACATTTTCAGATCTTGATCGAAGGCCTTTACCAGCCGCGCTGGCAAGAAGACGGCAAACTCATTTGCAACGTCCACGATGTAGCGTTTTCCATACTTGGTCTGTACAGCTCTCATGTCCGTGATTTGATAATCCGAATGGACGTGGAGTTCTAACAGCTTCTTCGTTGGGAGGAATTCCGCCATCAGGCTGACTTTGTTGATATTTGAGAGATGCATTTTCACTCTTTTTCAAAGTTCTTTTCGGAGAAGTTGATGGTGCGGTGGAATAGTGCAGTCTGAGCTTGGTCCACGAAATCATAAGCTCCCTCGTAACCCCTCCACTCAGATTTTAAAAACTTCTCCTCACTTATCCAATCATAGGCATGTGTAACAGGTTCAAACACGTTCGAAGAACCCCGCACGTAGAGAATTACCCCCCTCGCAACACTTTTCACAGTCCCGACGGTGGGGTGGGGGACCATCATTGTGGTCCTTCGTCTGTGGCGTATTATAATGCTCCATGCATGGAAGATACGATATCACTTCACTATCGTTCCGATGATGCTCCGGCAAACGATCCCACAGTAAACCAATAAAGTTACCCCAATACTTTAGGAGCAAGACCTTTGGAACCTGTTCGAGCTCGTTATTGGTCAAGTCCAGGGGGTGCTTGGCCGGATGCACTGCGTACATACTCGCACATGTGAACATCTTGACGTAATCTTGTGGAATGAAACCTCGACGGGTTGAAACTTGTTGTGGAATAACGCTGCAGCTGAATGCAATAAATAAAGCATTTTATAGGCTTTGAAGGGTAACCCTTCATATGGGAACTATCGGTATCTCACTCTCGAAAATTGTCCTAGCCAAAAATGAAAGTTCCCCCCCCCCCCACACACATACACACACACACACACGCACGCACGCACGCACGCACGCACGCACGCACGCACGCACGCACGCACGCACGCACACGCACACACACACACACACACACACACACACACACACACACACACACATGCACACGCACAAATTTGTCTAAGTTGTTTTTTTTTATATATTTAAACTCCTGTGAATAGTCTAGACAAAAATGCTCCGCTTACATCTATAATGTTGATAATAAATTATCAGATTTTATGGGTTTTCAAGGACCCGCGACTCTATCATGCCCCCTCCCCCACAGAGTCGACAGCGGCTTCCCCCTCTCGCCCGCGGGTCCAGCTATCGCTTGGAAGACATCGTCACCAAAAACTAGCCTCCCCACTCTCTAACACCCCTCCCCTTTCCCTCCGACGGCACGGCGCACTCGGCTGCCGCATGCAGGTCCCCCCCCCCCCCCCCCCCCCCCCCCCGCGCCCCGCCACCAGGCATACAGCGGCTTCCCCGCGCTCGACCCCCGCCCCGCTCCCCCCTGAGATCCCGGGTTACAACCAGCCTATTACCACTACTTCTACAGCAGCAGTAGGAGTTTTCAATGGTTATTTTCGTGTCGAGGGTGATACATTTTTAAAAATCACCAAATCAGAACGAATCCGAACAGTCTCAAGGTTATTTCGATAATGAAATAGAAAACAGAATTTGAGTGGACCGTTTTTCATTTTGGATTCGGCTCGGTCCGATAAAAAAAACGGTTGAAACAGGCGTATGTATCAACGTCGAATCTCATGTGAATTTTCGTTCGAATCGACGACTTTTAAGTTGGGAAACGAATCCGAGTCTGCATGCAAGTGTTTCTGTTGTCGAATAGTCCCGACAAACTGAGAACGCCGCGCCGAGCATCGGATTCGTTCACGTTCATGGTCCACAGAAGCAGTAGGTGTCCTCAATGGATATTTTCGTGCCGAGGGTGATACATTTTTTTAAATCACCCACTGGGAACGAATCCGAACAGTCTCAAGGTTATTTTGATAATGAAACACAAAACAGAATTTGAGTGGAACGTTTTTCATATTGGATTCGCCTCGGTCCGATAAAAAAAACCGTTGAAACGAGCGTATTTATCAACGTCGAATCTCAAGTGAATTTTCGTTCGAATCGACGACTTTTAAATCGGGAAACGAATCCGAGTCTGCATGCAAGTGTTTCTGTTGTCGAATAATCCCTACAAACTGAGAACGCCGCGCCGAGCATCGGATTCGTTCACGTTCACAGTCCACAGCATCAGTAGTAGTCCTCAACGGCTTTTTTCGTGCCGAGGGTGAAACGGTTTAAAAAATCACCGACTGGGAACGAGTCCAAACAGTCTCAAGGTTATTTCGATAATGAAACTCAAAACCGAATATGAATGGACCGGTTTTCAGATTGGATTCGTCTCGGTCCCATAAAAAAAACGGTTGAAAGAGGCGTATTTATCAACGTCGAATCTCATGTGAATTTTCGTTCGAATCGACGGCTTTTAAATCGGGAAACGAATCCGAGTCTGCATGCAAGTATTTCTATTGTCGAATAATCCCTATAAACTGAAAACGCTGAGCCGAGCATCGGATTCGTTCACGTTCACAGTCCACAGCAGCAGTAGGTGTCCTCAATGGATATTTTCGTGCCGAGGGTGATACATTTTTTTAAATCACCCACTGGGAACGAATCCGAACAGTCTCAAGGTTATTTCGATAATGAAACACAAAACAGAATTTGAGTGGAACGTTTTTCATAATGGATTCGCCTCGGTCCGATAAAAAAAACGGTTGAAACGAGCGTATTTATCAACGTCGAATCTCATGTGAATTTTCGTTCGAATCGACGACTTTTAAATCGGGAAACGAATCCGAGTCTGCATGCAAGTGTTTCTGTCGTCGAATAATCCCTACAAACTGAGAACGTCGCGCCGAGCATCGGATTCGTTCACGTTCACAGTCAACAGCATCAGTAGTAGTCCTCAGCGGCTTTTTTCGTGCCGAGGGTGAAACAGTTTAAAAAATCACCGACTGGGAACGAGTCCGAACGGTCTCAAGGTTATTTCGATAATGAAACACAAAACCGAACATGAATGGACCGGTTTTCACATTGGATTCGTCTCGGTCCCATAAAAAAACGGTTGAAAGAGGCGTATTTATCAACGTCGAATCTCATGTAAATTTTCGTTCGAATCGACGACTTTTAAATCGGGAAACGAATCCGAGTCTGCATGCAAGTATTTCTATTGTCGAATAATCCCTATAAACTGGAAAACGCTGAGCCGAGCATCGGATTCGTTCACGTTCACAGTCCACAGCATCAGTAGTAGTCCTCAACGGCTTTTTTCGTGCCGAGGGTGAAACATTTTTAAAAATCACCCACTGAGAACGAGTCCGACCAGTCTCAAGGTTATTTCGATAATGAAAAACAAAACAGAGTTTGAATGGTCCATTTTACATATTGGATTCGTCTCGATTCGATAAAAAAACCAACGGAGGAAACAGGCGCATTTAGCAACGTCGAATCTCACGAGAATTTTCGTCCGAATCGGCGACTTTTCAATCGGGAAACGAATCCAAGTATGCATGCAAGTGTTTCTGGTGTCGAATAATCCCTACAAACTGAGAACGCCGCGCCGAGCATCGGATTCGTTCACGTTCACAGTCCACAGCATCAGTAGTAGTCCTCAACGGTTTTTTTCGTGCCGAGGGTGAAACAATTTAAAAAAATCACCGACAGGGAATGAGTCTGAACAGTCTCAAGGTTATTTCGATAATGAAACACAAAACCGAATATGAATGGACCGGTTTTCACATTGGATTCGTCTCGGTCCCATAAAAAAAACGGTTGAAACAGGCGTATTTATCAACGTCGAATCTTATGTGAATTTTCGTTCGAATCGACGACTTTTAGATTGGGAAACGAATCCGAGTCTGCGTGCAAGTGTTTCTGTTGTCGAATAATCCCTACAAACTAAGAACGCCGCGCCGAGCATCGGATTCGTTCACGTTCACAGTCTACAGCACCAGTAGTAGTGCTCAACGGCTTTTTTCGTGCCGATGGTGAAACATTTTTAAAAATCACCTTTTGGGAAGGAATCCGAACAGTCTCAAGGTTATTTTCATAATATAACACAAAACAGAATATGGATGGACCGGTTTTCACATTGTATTCGTCTTGATCCGATAAAAAAAAAACATACAGTTGGAACAGGCGTATTTGTCAACGCCGAATCTCATGTGAATTTTCCTTCGAATCGACGACTTTTAAATCGGGAAACGAATCCGAGTCTGCATGCAAGTGGTTCGGTTGTCGAATAGTCCCTACAAACTGAAAACGCCGCGCCGAGCATCGGATTCGGTCACGTTCATAGTCCAGAGCAGCAGTAGGAGTCCTCAATGCGTAATTTCGTGCCGAGGGTGATACATTTTAAAAAATCACCCACTGGGAACGAATCCGAACAGTCTCAAAGTTATTTCGAAAATGAAACACAAAACAGAATTTGAGTGGACCGGTTTTCATATTGGATTCGTCGCGGTCCGATAAAAAAAAAACGGTTGAAACAGGCGTATTTATCAACGTCGAATCTCATGTGAATTATCGTTCGAATAGACGACTTGTAAATCGGGAAACGAATCCGAGTCTGCATGAAAGTGTTTCTGTTGTCGAAAAATCCCTACAAACTGAGAACGCCGCGCCGAGGATCGGATTCGATCACGTTCACAGTCCACAGCAGCAGTAGTAGGCCTCAATGGATATTTTCGTGCCGAGGGTGAAAGCTTTTTAAAAATCACCTTCTTGGAACGAATCCGAACAGTCTCAAGGGTCTTTCGATAATGAAACACAAAATAGAATATGAATGAACGGATTTTCACATTGGATTCGTCTCGATCCGATAAAAAAAAACATACAGTTGGAACGGGCGGATTTGTCAATGGCGAATCTCATGTGAATTTTCCTTCGAATCGACGACTTTTAAATCGGGAAACGAATCCGAGGCTGCATGCAAGTGTTTCTTTTGTCGAATAGTCCCTACAAACTGAGAACGCCGCGCCGAGCATCGGATTCGTTCACGCTTATAGTCCACAGCAGCAGTAGGAGTCCTCAATGGTTATTTTCGTGTCGAGGGTGATACATTTTTAAAAATCACCCACTAAGAACGAATCCGAACAGTCTCAAGGTTATTTCGATAATGAAACACAAAACAGAATTTGAGTGGACCGTTTTTCATATTGGATTCGTCTCGGTCCGATAAAAAAAACGGTTGAAACGAGCGTATTTATCAACGTCGAATCTCATGTGAATTTTCGTTCGAATCGACGACTTTTAAATCGGGAAACGAATCCGAGTCTGCATGCAATTATTTCTATTGTCGAATAATCCCTATAAACTGAAAACGCTGAGCCGAGCATCAGATTCGTTCACGTTCACAGTCCACAGCAGCAGTAGTAGGCCTCAATGGCTACTTTCGTGCCGAGGGTAATACAATTTTAAAAATCACCCACTGGGAACGAGTCCGAACAGTCTCAAGGTTATTTAGATAATGAAAAACCAAACAGAGTTTGAATGGTCCATTTTACATATTGGATTCGTCTCAATTAGATAAAAAAAAAAACAAACGGATGAAACAGGCGTATTTAGCAACGTCGAATCTCACGAGAATTTTCGTTCGAATCGGCGACTTTTCAATCGGGAAACGAATCCGAGTCTGCATGCAAGTGTTTCTGTTGTCGAATAATCCCTACAAACTGAGAACGCCCCGCCGAAAATCGGATTCTTTCACGTTCACAGTCCACAGCATCAGTAGTAGTCCTCAACGGCTTTTTTCGTGCCGAGGGCGAAACATTTTAAAAAATCACCCACTGGGAACGAATCCGAACAGTCTAAAGGTTATTTCGATAATGAAACACAAAACAGAATCTGAGTGGACCGTTTTTCATATTGGATTCGTCTCGGTCCGATAAAAAAAACGGTTGAAACAGGCGCATTTATCAACGTCGAATCTCATGTGGATTATCGTTCGAATCGACAACTTTTAAATCGGGAAACGAATCCGAGTCTGCATGCAAGTGTTTCTGTTGTCGAAAAATCCCTAGCAACAGAGAACGCCGCGCCGAGCATCGGATTCGATCACGTTCACAGTCCACAGCATCAGTAGTAGTCCTCAACGGTTTTTTTCGTGCCGAGGGTGAAACAATTAAAAAAAATCACCGACAGGGAATGAGTCCGAACAGTCTCAAGGTTATTTCGATAATGAAACACAAAACCGAATATAAATGGACCGGTTTTCACATTGGATTCGTCTCGGTCCCATAAAAAAAACGGTTGAAACAGGCGTATTTATCAACGTCGAATCTTATGTGAATTTTCGTTCGAATCGACGACTTTTAGATTGGGAAACGAATCCGAGTCTGCGTGCAAGTGTTTCTGTTGTCGAATAATCCCTACAAACTAAGAACGCCGCGCCGAGCATCGGATTCGTTCACGTTCACCAGTAGTAGGGCTCAACGGCTTTTTTCGTGCCGAGGGTGAAAGCTTTTTAAAAATCACCTTCTTGAATCGAATCCGAACAGTCTCAAGGGTATTTCGATAATGAAACACAAAATAGATTATGAATGAACCGATTTTCACATTGGATTCGTCTCGATCCGATAAAAAAACATACAGTTGGAACAGGCGTATTTATCAACGTCGAATCTCATGTGAATTTTCGTTCGAATCGACGACTTTAAAATCTGGAAACGAATTCGAGTCTGCATGCAAGTATTTCTATTTTCGAAGTATCCCTATAAACTGAAAACACCGAGCCGAGCATCGGATTCGTTCACGTTCACAGTCCACAGCAGCAGTAGTAGGCC
This sequence comes from Ophion ellenae, assembly GCA_963210295.1. Lineage (NCBI taxonomy): Eukaryota > Metazoa > Arthropoda > Insecta > Hymenoptera > Ichneumonidae > Ophion > Ophion ellenae. Next base: position 30,204,378 of record OY723385.1, read on the forward strand.
TCAATGGCTTTTTTCGTGCCGAGGGTGAAACATTTCAAAAAATTACCCACTGGGAACGAGTCCGAACAGTCTCAAGGTTATTTCGATAATGAAACGCAAAACCGAATATGAATGGACCGGTATTCAGATTGGATTCGACTTGGTCCCATAAAAAAAACGGTTGAAACAGGCGTATTTATTAACGTCGAATCTCATGTGGATTTTCGTTCGAATCGAAGACTTTTAGATGGGGAAACGAATCCGAGTCTGCATGTACGTGTTTCTGTTGTCGAATAATCCCTACAAACTAAGAACGCCGCGCCGAGCATCGGATTCGTTCACGTTCACAGTCCACAGCACCAGTAGAAGTGCTCAACGGCTTTTTTCGTGCCGATGGTGAGACATTTTTAAAAATCATCCTCTGGGAAGGAATCCGAACAGTCTCAAAGTTATTTTGATAATGAAACACAAAACAGAATATGGATGGACCGGTTATCGTATTGTATTCGTCTTGATCCGATAAAAAAACATATAGCTGGAACAGGCGTATTTGTCAACGCCGAATCTCATGTGAATTTTCCTTCGAATCGACGACGTTTAAATCGGGAAACGAATCCGAGTCTGCATGCAAGTGTTTCTGTTGTCGAATAGTCCCTACAAACTGAGAACGCCGCGCCGAGCATCGGATTCGTTCACGTTCATAGTCCGCAGCAGCAGTAGGAGTCCTCATTGGTTATTTTCGAGCCGAGGGTGATACATTTTTAAAAATCACACACTGGGAACGAATCCGAACAGTCTCAAGGTTATTTCGATAAAGAAACACAAAACAGAATTTGAGTGGACCGTTTTTCATATTGGATTCGTCTCGGCCCGATAAAAAAAACGGTTGAAATAGGCGTATTTATCAACGTCGAATCTCATGTGAATTTTCGATCTAATCGACGACCTTTAAATCGGGAAACGAATCCGAGTCTGCATGAAAGTTTTTCTATTGTCGAAAAATCCCTACCAACTGAGAACGCCGCGCCGAGCATCGGATTCGTTCATGTTCACAGTCCACAGCAGCAGTAGTAGTCCTCAATGGATATTTTCGTGCCGAGGGTGATACATTTTTTTAAAATCACCAACTGGGAACGAATCCGAACAGTCTCAAGGTTACTTCGATAACGAAAGACAAAACATAATCTGAGTGGACCGTTTTTCTTATTGCATTCGTCTCGGTCCGATAAAAAAAACGGTTGAAACAGGCGTATTTATCAACGTCGAATCTCATCTGAATAATCGTTTGAATCGACAAGTTTTAAATCGGGAAACGAATCCGAGTCTGCATGCAAGTGTTTCTGTTGTCGAATAATCCCTACAAACTGAGAACGCCCCGCCGAAAATCGGATTCTTTCACGTTCACAGTCCACAGCATCAGTAGTAGTCCTCAACGGCTTTTTTCGTGCCGAGGGCGAAACATTTTAAAAAATCACCCACTGGGAACGAATTCGAACAGTCTCAAGGTTATTTCGATAATGAAACACAAAACAGAATTTGAGTGGACCGTTTTTCATATTAGATTCGTCTCGGTCCGATAAAAAAAAAACGGTTGAAACAGGCGTATTTATCAACGTCGAATCGCATGTGAATTTTCGTTCGAATAGACGACCTGTAAATCGGGAAACGAATCCGAGTCTGCATGAAAGTGTTTCTGTTGTCGAAAAATCCCTAGCAACAGAGAACGCCGCGCCGAGCATCGGATTCGATCACGTTCACAGTCCACAGCAGCAGTAGTAGGACTCAATGGATATTTTCGTGCCGAGGGTTATACATTTTTTTAAATCACCAACTGGGAACGGATCCGAACAGGCTCAAGGTTATTTCGAAACTGAAACACAAAACAGAATCTGAGTGGACCGTTTTTCATATTGGATTCGTCTCGGTCCGATAAAAAAAACGGTTGAAACAGGCGCATTTATCAACGTCGAATCTCATGTGGATTATCGTTCGAATCGACAACTTTTAAATCGGGAAACGAATCCGAGTCTGCATGCAAGTGTTTCTGTTGTCGAATAATCCCTACAAACTGAGAACGCCACGCCGAGCATCTGATTCGGTCACGTTCAGAGTCCACAGCACCAGTAGTAGGGCTCAACGGCTTTTTTCGTGCCGAGGGTGAAAGCGTTTTAAAAATCACCTTCTTGGAACGAATCCGAACAGTCTCAAGGGTATTTCGATAATGAAACACAAAATAGATTATGAATGAACCGATTTTCACATTGGATTCGTCTCGATCCGATAAAAAAACATACAGTTGGAACAGGCGTATTTATCAACGTCGAATCTCATGTGAATTTTCGTTCGAATCGACGTCTTTTAAATCGGGAAACGAATTCGAGTCTGCATGCAAGTAGTTCTATTTTCGAAGTATCCCTATAAACTGAAAACACCGAGCCGAGCATCGGATTCGTTCACGTTCACAGTCCACAGCAGCAGTAGTAGGCCTCAATGGCTTTTTTCGTGCCGAGGGTGAAACATTTTAAAAAATCACCCACTGGGAACGAGTCCGAACAGTCTCAAGGTTATTTCGATAATGAAACGCAAAACCGAATATGAATGGACCGGTATTCAGATTGGATTCGACTTGGTCCCATAAAAAAAACGGTTGAAACAGGCGTATTTATTAACGTCGAATCTCATGTGAATTTTTGTTCGAATCGAAGACTTTTAGATTGGGAAACGAATCCGAGTCTGCATGTACGTGTTTCTGTTGTCGAATAATCCCTACAAACTAAGAACGCCGCGCCGAGCATCGGATTCGTTCACGTTCACCGTCCACAGCACCAGTAGAAGTGCTCAACGGCTTTTTTCGTGCCGATGGTGAGACATTTTTAAAAATCATCCTCTGGGAAGGAATCCAAACAGTCTCAAAGTTATTTTGATAATGAAACACAAAACAGAATATGGATGGACCGGTTTTCGTATTGTATTCGTCTTGATCCGATAAAAAAACATATAGCTGGAACAGGCGTATTTGTCAACGCCGAATCTCATGTGAATTTTCCTTCGAATCGACGACGTTTAAATCGGGAAACGAATCCGAGTCTGCATGCAAGTGTTTCTGTTGTCGAATAGTTCCTACAAACTGAGAACGCCGCGCCGAGCATCGGATTCGTTCACGTTCATAGTACGCAGCAGCAATAGGAGTCCTCATTGGTTATTTTCGTGCCGAGGGTGATACATTTTTAAAAATCACACACTGGGAACGAATCCGAACAGTCTCAAGGTTATTTCGATAAAGAAACACAAAACAGAATTTGAGTGGACCGTTTTTCATATTGAATTCGTCTCGGCCCGATAAAAAAAACGGTTGAAATAGGTGTATTTATCAACGTCGAATCTCATGTGAATTTTCGTTCTAATCGACGACCTTTAAATCGGGAAACGAATCCGAGTCTGCATGAAAGTGTTTCTATTGTCGAAAAATCCCTATCAACTGAGAACGCCGCGCCGAGCATCGGATTCGTTCATGTTCACAGTCCACAGCAGCAGTAGTAGTCCTCAATGGATATCTTCGTGCCGAGGGTGATACATTTTTTTAAAATCACCAACTGGGAACGAATCCGAACAGTCTCAAGGTTACTTCGATAACGAAACACAAAACATAATCTGAGTGGACCGTTTTTCTTATTGCATTCGTCTCGGTCCGATAAAAAAAACGGTTGAAACACGGGTATTTATCAACGTCGAATCTCATCTGAATAATCGTTTGAATCGACAAGTTTTAAATCGGGAAACGAATCCGAGTCTGCATGCATGTGTTTCTGTTGTCGAATAATCCCTACAAACTGAGAACGCCCCGCCGAGCATCGGATTCGTTCACGTGCGCAGTCCACAGCATCAGTAGTAGTCCTCAACGGCTTTTTTCGTGCCGAGGGTGAAACATTTAAAAAAATCGCCGACTGGGAACGAGTCCGAACAGTCTCAAGGTTATTTCGATAATGAAACACAAAACAGAATCTGAGTGGATCGTTTTTCTTATTGGATTCGTCTCGGTCCGATAAAAAAAAACGGTTGAAACAGGCGTATTTATCAACGTCGAATCTCATGTGAGTTATCGTTCGAACAGACAACTTTTAAATCGGGAAAAAAATCCGAGTCTGCATGCAAGTGTTTCTGTTGTCGAATAATCCCTACAAACTGAGAACGTCCCGCCGAAAATCGGATTCTTTCACGTTCACAGTCCACAGCATCGGTAGTAGTCCTCAACGGCTTTTTTCGTGCCAAGGGCGAAACATTTTAAAAAATCACCCACTGGGAACGAATCCGAACAGTCTCAAGGTTATTTCGAAAATGAAACACAAAACAGAATTTGAGTGGACCGTTTTTCATATTGGATTCGTCTCGGTCCGATAAAAAAAAACGGTTGAAACAGGCGTATTTATCAACGTCGAATCGCATGTGAATTTTCGTTCGAATAGACGACTTTTAAATCGGGAAACGAATCCGAGTCTGCATGAACGTGTTTCTGTTGTCGAAAAATCCCTACTAACTGAGAACGCCGCGCCGAGCATCGGATTCGATCACGTTCACAGTCCACAGCAGCAGTAGTAGGCCTCAATGGATATTTTCGTGCCGAGGGTTATACATTTTTAAAAATCACCAACTGGGAACGGATCCGAACAGTCTCAAGGTTATTTCGAAAATGAAACACGAAACAGAATCTGAGTGGACCGTTTTTCATATTGGATTCGTCTCGGTCTGATAAAAAAAACAGTTGAAACAGGCGCATTTATCAACGTCGAATCTCATGTGAATTATCGTTCGAATCGACAACTTTTAAATCGGGAAACGATTCGGAGTCTGCATGCAAGTGTTTCTGTTGTCGAATAATCCCTACAAACTGAGAACGCCGCGCCGAGCATCGGATTCGTTCACGTTCTCAGTCCACAGCACCAGTAGTAGTGCTCAACGGCTTTTTTCGTCCCGAGGGTGAAACATTTTAAACATCACCTTCTGGGAAGGAATCCGAACAGTCTCTAGGTTATTTTGATAATGATACACAAAACAAAATATGGATGGACCGGTTTTCACATTGTATTCGTCTTGATCCGATAAAAAAAAACATACAGTTGGAACAGGCGTATTTGTCAACGCCGAATCTCATGTGAATTTTCCTTCGAATCGACGACTTTTAAATCGGAAAACGAATCCGAGTCTGCATGCAAGTGTTTCTGTTGTCGAATAGTCCCTACAAACTGAGAACGCCGTGCCGAGCATCGGATTCGTTCACGTTCATAGTCCACAGCAGCAGTAGGAGTCCTCAATGGTTATTTTCGTGCCGAGGGTGATACATTTTTTAAAATCGCCCACTAGGAACGAATCCGAACAGTCTCAAGGTTATTTCGATAAAGAAACACAAAACAGCATTTGATTGGACCGTTTTTCATATTGGATTCGTCTCGGTCCGATAAAAAAAACGGTTGAAACAGGCGTATTTATCAACGTCGAATCTCATGTGAATTTTCGTTCAAATCGGCGACTTTTAAATCGGGAAACGAATCCGAGTCTGCATACAAGTGTTTCTGTTGTCGAAAAATCCCTACAAACTGAGAACGCCGCGCCGAGCATCGGATTCGTTCACGTTCACAGTCCACAGCAGCAGTAGTAGTCCTCAATTGTAGGGAGAAAATAAGGCAACTGACACTATCGACAGTAATATGAGAGTCTTATTCTCAATCGTGGATTTTATTTTAATATAATGATATTAAACAGGAGACACAAGTGCTCGTGTCTGAGTCTCAACCCTAACTCTCTGTTCAACGATGCCGCCCGTTAATAATCGGGGAACGGGACGCGTCAATCGGCCTTCAGCACCGGCGTGATTACGTTTCTTATACCTTAACAGAACTATTCGTCTTAATCTCTACGTCGTGTACGTTTCTTATGTCTTAAGTGGAATATTCGTCTTAATCTCTACGTCGTGTACATTTCTTATGGTGGAATATTTGTCCCAGCCTCTACAGTCGGCCAGCCTGACTTTATGGCCGTCCCGGCCATCCAAAATATGAAATTAAAGATTTTATATTCACAGACTCGGACAAATTTACCGTCTTGTGGTGAGAATAAACACGCATCGACTTTATTTAATCAAACAAAATTTTCCAAATTTTCGTAGGTTTCCCCTTTTTTCACTCCCGAATATACGGTCTCATTTGATCCGCGGCGACAACACCAGTATAGGGTAACTGGGTAACTTGAAACCCTTCGATATCGCCCACTACATATCGATCGAAACGCAATTCTTTTTTTACAACGTACGGTCCTTTATATTTCGGTATCAGCTTCTTGTTACGACCCGCCGAAGTATCGGTGTTTCGAATCATTACGTAATCTCCTTCGTGATAGCTCTTTGCTTCTTTATGCTTCCGGTTATAGAGAGTTTCGTTTTCTCCTTGGCATCTAGCGACTTTTACGGAGACGGCCTCTCTCATCAACACTAAGTCGCGACCCGCAGTTGAATCTGCTTCCACGATTAGTTTAAGCCTATCGTTCACATCACCGAACTGATCGACGCCGAATAACAATCTACTGGGACTCTCTCCCGTCGAACGACATATCGTATTATTAATGGCAAATTCTACTTTGCTCAAAACCTTGTCCCACTTCGCTGGATCTTCACACAACTTCGCGATCATCGGAGTGATGACACGATTAAACCGCTCTACCTGTCCGTTGGCACGCGGGGTACCAACAGCGACAAGGACATGTTCAATACATTCTTCACCTAGAAATTCTTTGAATCGGTCAGACGTAAACGCAGTTCCGCGGTCACTTAGAATACGGCGTGGTTTACTGTACGCCTGACAATAATTTTGAAGATGTCTAATCGACTCTTCAGAATCCGTTGATTTACACGCATACAATTTTATAAATTACGTGAACCCATCGACAATCGAAAGGATATGTTTGTATCCGCGACTGGTTTTCTCGAAAGGACCGCAAAAATCGATATGAACTGTCTGGAATGGCAGTTTTCCCTTTGGTATGCTGTGCAAATATCCTTCTTTTCTGCCATTCGAAGGGCTGAACTCAATGCACCGCAAGCAATTGGATACATAACTTTTTACCTTTTCTTTTAATCGTGGCAACCAATAAACTTTATTGATACCACAAACAACTTTGTATGTGCCCACGTGACCAATATCGTCGTGACACGTACGAATCACGTTATTTTCCATCGACGACGGGACATAGAACAAGAGTTTATCATTTTTATCGTTACGGTAAACGAGTCCGTTGCGCAGTTCGTAAAATTTGTCTTCGGAGATTCCCAACCTGTCGCGAATTTTTATAATCTCAGGATCTCGGTCTTGTTGAATGGACAACGTTCGTTCGTTTGAGTTTGCCTCTAAGACGAGAATACTATGACAACGACTTAACGCGTCAACGTGGTTCATACGCGTCCCAGGTCGATGTACGATCTCGTATGTATATTGCTCCAAAAACAGAGCCCAACGATAGATCCGAGGATTGACTGTTTGCTTGCTCAATGGAAGGCGAAAACTTTCGCAATCTGTGATAACTTTAAATGGAATGCCAGCAAGGTAGATGTGAAATCGTTTCTCAGCGTAAACGACGGCAAGGCATTCTAGTTCGAAACTGTGGTATTTTGACTCGACCGTAGTAGTTCGCCTACTAAAATAAAATACCGGCCGGAATGTCTCATTCTTTTGGCGCTGTAATAAAATCGCGCCGAAGCCGCTCGCACTGGCATCGCAATGCAATTCAGTCTCCAGCTTCGGGGAATAGATCGCTAATAGTGGCTGAGATGCTAACAAGTTTTTTAGAGTTTCAACAACCTGATTTTCCTTCGGTCCAAATACAAATGTTGCGTTTTTTTAAATCAAATCGTACAATGGTTCCGCGAGGATTTAAAATTTCGGAATAAATCGACGGAAATAGCTCGCCAGCGAGACGAATCTGTGTACCTCTTGCGCATTCCGCGGGATCGGATAATTGTTCACGTTCTCGACGTTTCGTATACTCGGACGGATGCCGTGCTCGTCGATTGAATACCCCAAATAAGTGGTTTCCGTTTGTACGATACAGCATTTGTCGAGTCTAAATTTTAATTGATGGCGTCTCGCGACTTCGAAGACATCTTTTAAAATGCTTAGGTGACCGTCAATGTCATGGGTTGCGACCAAAATGTCGTCAAGATACAGCAAGATTTTATTTTCCCGTACGAGTTTTTCGAAAATCCCATTAACAAACCTTTGGAAGACACGCGGAGCATTCGTCAACCCGAACGGCATACGAAGGAACTCAAACTGTCCCAACGGTGTCACAAATGAAGTATATTTTACCGAGCATTCGGACATCTTAACATGATAAAACCCGTTTTTGAGGTCCAAGGTACTAAAATATTTCTTATCTTTTAACTGATCGATGTGATCGTCTATTAACGGCGTCGGGAAATTATCTTTGACCGTAATTTTGTTCAACTCTCGGAAATCAACGCAGAGTCGCAATTCACCATTTTTGTTTCGCACGAGAACAATAGGGCTAGCGTACGGTGACGTACTCGGTCTAATCGTCCCAGCGTTTAACAAATCGTCAAGAATCACCTGTAATTTTCCCTTATCTGAAAATGTTAGCCTTCTCGACCGAAAAGTAATTGGTTGTTCGTTTTTCAAAGAAATTTTCATTTTCATTTCTGGTTCTTTCGCGTCTGAGCCCCATTTACCAACGTACTCATTGTTAAATAATTCTCGAACCTTTTCTGATATCTCCGGTTTGATATTCGGATTAATATTCAGTCTTTCATTAATTTTATCGGGGCTCTCGAGGTACTCTATGCGCAAAATTTGAGTGGAAAAGTCATTTTCCCCGGACGAATCGTTTTTCCGTTTAATCTTTATAGTCTCACTTAACTCGACCGTAATTAATGAATTGCGAGAAAAATCGCGTCCAAGTAACGCTACACACGACATTGTTTCGTCCGGGACAACGAGAAAACGCAATTCCATTTCCACTCCCTCAATCTCGACAATGCTCGTAAACAATCCCAGCACCCGGACACGAGAGTTATTCACTCCGCAAAAATTGTCTCCATTAGGCGGTATTGGTTCACGTGAAGTGACTGGTATATACTGACATTGTATGAGACTTACCGCAGACCCGGAATCGACTTCCGCGCTTAACGTGAAATTGCGCCTACCGTCACTCCCGTCTGGAACGGAAAACTTCAATTGTACGTAGTATGGGTCGCTAATCTCGATTGGCTCGATTAAATTTGTAGCTTTTGCTGCTGTAGCCTTCGCTTCTTCCTCAGGACAGACGCTTAACTGGTGGCTCGTCGAACCGCAGCGGAAACAGGATCCTCTCGGTCTCTTCGGACGTGGACACTCGGGGGCGAGATATCCAGCGTCTCGGCAGTTATAGCATCTGAGCGTTCTTCGCCCCGACGATCGAGTCTCGGTCGACGGTGTCGAACTATCCTTAGCCGGCGTTGTCTTCTCTTTAGTGGCCGTTTTTTCTTCTCTCTTCCCTTCGGATTCGAGTTCCACTGCTCTCCTTGGATCTTGCCCCGGGAACTTCTTCATGGACAGCGTCACCTTACGGAAAGCTTCCAAAAGGTCCATTTGTGAACCAAATCGCATGATACGCGCTTGGTCTTGAAGTTTTCGATCAGGTATTCCGTCAATAATATAATCGACGACCTCATCGTCCTCGATTGGCACTCGATTCGCCAGGATAATTTTATCGTGATAATAATCATTAAAAGATTCATGTGGTTGCCACGATCTTCGTTCAAACTTTCGATGCAGCATCATTCTCGATTGCCGGAGGTCGAACATTTCCTTCATTTTCCTCAAAAGATCCTCGATACTTAGTGTAAGATGGTCGGGTTTGGAGTGAAACCACTCGAGTACCCGCCCTTTCAGCTTCGCACTCACCAAGATCCTCGGTGCCATATCGTCCAGTGTGTACGATATTCGTAGAAGCCGTATTTGTTGCTCCCACTTCCAGAACGTCCCTTCGGTACCGTCGAAGTCGCTCAACAAATCTCGGACAGATCGTACGTTTTCGTTCATCGACATCCCACTGCGTCTTCCTAAATTTTCGTTGACCTGGGATTCGCCTGGATGGTTCGGACGTCGCAGCCTCGCAATTTCTAATTGTCGTTGAAGAAGATCCCTCTCTCGCTTTAATAGCTCGTTCTCACGTCGCATCAATTCGCTTTCAGCAGGGGAATTCCTCGTTGAAGGAGCACGGTTCCACGTTTCACCGCCTCCTGCCGCTTCCCCTATGAGATCGTCCATGTCTTCGGCACCGCGTCCTTCTCGAACACGTGTTTCGTCCATCGTCGCCCATATATTTGGGTCGAAGTTAGTTAGTCGACTGATTAGTTCGTTTTTATTACCAACCGATGACAGATCTTTTTCACGAAGGTTTTCTTTGAGTTCTAGAACTGTATAATCGCTTGGCTCTTTGGTGACCATATCTTCACTGACACACACAACGTCGCTTTTATTTCTCCCTCCCTTTTATTGACTCCCTCGCTCTTCGCGCACACAGTGGCGCGATAATACTTGTGATAATCCTTTCACAATGTTTTACGCACGGCAAACGTTTAAGTCCGATAATCGGCACACAGCACAAATTATCATTAATTTCTCCGTACGACGACACACGACCGTACTTTTTCCGCGCGTTTCTTTCCATGCACGACACACGCGCTCGACTCTTAATCCCACTTCTGAACTGTAGGGAGAAAATAAGGCAACTGACACTATCGACAGTAATATGAGAGTCTTATTCTCAATCGTGGATTTTATTTAAATATAATGATATTAGACAGGAGACACAAGTGCTCGTGTCTGAGTCTCAACCCGAACTCTCAATTCAACGATACCGCCCGTTAATAGTCGGGGAACGGGACGCGTCAATCGGCCTTCAGCACCGGCGTGATTACGTTTCTTATACCTTAACAGGAATATTCGTCTTAATCCCTACATCGTGTACATTTCTTATGTCTTAAGTGGAATATTCGTCTTAATCTCTACGTCGTGTACATTTCTTATGTCTTAAGTGGAATATTCGTCCCAGCTTCTACACAATGGATATTTTCGTGCCGGAGGTGAGACTTTTAAAAAAAATCACCCACTGGGAACGAGTCCGAACAGTCTCAAGGTTATTTTGATAATGAAACACAAAACAGAATATGAATGGACCGGTTTTCACATTGGATTCGTTTCGATCCGATACAAAACCATACAGTTGGAACAGGCGTAATTATCAACGTCGAATCTCATGTGAATTTTCGTTCGAATCGACAACTTTTGAATCGGGAAACGAATCCGAGTCTGCATGCAAGTGTTTCTGTTGTCGAATAATCCCTACAAACTGAGAACGCCGCGCCGAGCATCGGATTCCTTCACGTTCATAGTCCACAGCAGCAGTAGCAGTTCTCAACGGCTATTTTCGGGCCGAGATTGAAACATTTTTAAAAATCACCCGCTGGGAACGAGTCCGAACAGTCACAAGTTTATTTCGATAATGAAACACAAAATGGAATTTGAATGGACCGTTTTACATATTGGATTCGTCTCGATTCGATAAAAAACAAACGGTTCAAACAGGCGTATTTATAAACGTCGAATCTCATGTGAATTTTCGTTCGAATGCATGCATGTGTTCTGTTGTCGAATAATCCTTCCAAACTGAGAACGCCGCGCCGAGCATCGGATTCGTTCACGTTCATAGTCCACAGCAGCAGTAGTAGTCCTCAATGGCTATTTTCGTACCGAGGGTGATACATTTTTAACAATCATCCACTGGGAACGAATCCGAACAGTCCACAGCAGCAGTAGTCAGAGCCGGTTTATGCACTAGGCTCACGAGGCCCGGGCCTTGGGCGCCGCTGCAAAGGGGGCGCCGCGCGTCGGCGGGATCCGCACGTACGCGCGCCCCTTCTTATCTCGCCCCCTCCTGACCGGCGAGCGGCGGGGGGTGGGGGGCCGACTTTCTCAGGGCTGGGGCGCTAATTTTCATAAACCGGCCCTGGCAGTAGTAGTTCTCAATGGCTATTTTCGTGCCGAGGGTTTATGAATACGCCTTCTTCAACCGTTTTTTTTATCGGACCGAGACGAATCCAATATGAAAAACGGTGAACTCAAATTCTGTTTTGGGTTTCATTATCGAAATAACCTTGAGACTGTTCGGATTCGTTCCCAGTGAATGATTTTCAAAAATGAATCACCCTCGGCACGAAAATAGCCATTGAGGACTCCTACAGCTGCTGTAGACTATGAACGTGAACGAATCCGATGCTCGGCGCGGCGTTCTCAGTTTGTAGGAATTATTCGACAACAGAAACACTTGCATGCAGACTCGGATTCCTTTTACGATTTAAAAGTCGTCGATTCGAACGAAAATTGACGTGAGATCCGACGTTGATAAATACGCCTGTTCCAACTGTATGTTTTTTATCGGATCGAGACGAATCCAATGTGAAAACCGGTTCATTCATATTCTGTTTTGTGTTTCATTATCGAAATAACATTGAGACTGTTGGGATTCGTTCCCAGAAGGTGATTTTTGAAAATGTTTCACCTTCGGCACGAATAAAGCCGTTGAGGACCTCTACTGCTGCTGTGGACCGTGTACGTGATCGAATCCGATGCTCGGTGCGGCGTTCTCAGTTTGGAAGGATTATTCGACAACAGAAACACTTGCATGCAGACTCGGATTCGTTTCCCGATTTAAAGTCGTCGATTCGAACGAAAATTCACATGAGATTCGACGTTGATAACTACGCCTGTTTCAACCGTTTGTTTTTTTATCGAATCGAGACGAATCCAATATGTAAAACGGTCCATTCAAATTCTGTTTTGTGTTTCATTATCGAAATAACCTTGAGACTATTCGGACTCGTTCCCAGTGTGTGATTTTTAAAAATGTTTCACTCTCGGCACGAAAATAGCCGTTGCGGACTGCTACTGCTGCTGTGGACTGTGAACGGGAACGAATCCGATGCTCGGCGCGGCGTTCTCAGTTTGTAGGGATTATTCGACAACAGAAACACTTGCATGAAGACTCGGATTCGTTTCCCGATTTAAAAGTCGTCGATGCGAACGAAAATTCACATGAAATTCGACGTTGATAAATACGCCTGTTCCAACTGTATGTTTTTTTATCAGATCGAGACGAATCCAATGTGAAAACCGGTTCATTCATATTCTGTTTTGTGTTTCATTATCGAAATAACATTGAGACTGTTGGGATTCGTTCCCAGAAGGTGATTTTTGAAAATGTTTCACCTTCGGCACGAATAAAGCCGTTGAGGACTACTACTGCTGCTGTGGACCGTAAACGTGATCGAATCCGATGCTCGGCGCGGCGTTCTCAGTTTGAAAGGATTATTCGACAACAGAGACACTTGCATGCAGACTCGGATTCGTTTCCCGATTTAAAGTCGTCGATTCGAACGAAAATTCACATGAGATTCGACGTTGATAACTACGCCTGTTTCAACCGTTTGTTTTTTATCGAATCGAGACGAATCCAATATGTAAAACGGTCCATTCAAATTCTGTTTTGTGTTTCATTATCGAAATAACCTTCAGACTATTCGGACTCGTTCCCAGTGTGTGATTTTTAAAAATGTTTCACTCTCGGCACGAAAATAGCCGTTGCGGACTGCTACTGCTGCTGTGGATCGTGAACGGGAACGAATCCGATGCTCGGCGCGCCGTTCTCAGTTTGTAGGGATTATTCGACAACAGAAACACTTGCATGAAGACTCGGATTCGTTTCCCGATTTAAAAGTCGTCGATGCGAACGAAAATTCACATGAAATTCGACGTTGATAAATACGCCTGTTCCAACTGTATGTTTTTTTATCAGATCGAGACGAATCCAATGTGAAAACCGGTCCATTCACATTCTGTTTTGTGTTTCATTATCGAAATAACCTTGAGACTGTTGGGATTCGGTCCCAGAAGGTGATTTTTCAAAATGTTTCACCCTCGGCACGAAAAAAGCCGTTGAGGACTACTTCTGCTGCTGTGGACTGTGAACGTGAACGAATCCGATGCTCGGCGCGGC